>JAYMTA010002059.1:0-17690 GCA_036897625.1 Pelargonium cotyledonis | reverse complement strand
CGAAGAACGTTACATAATAATAGTTAATTGGTTGGGGGGAGCCACAAAGGTGCATTTAGATTTCTAAACTTAAATCTCTCTGCTTCTTCAAGTGTGCCATCAACACGACAACATGCATTTATAGCTTTTTATTTTTGTTTTTAGGGATTAATAACGAATTTAAGTTTTTATTTTTTATTCACAAGTTGCTTTCCCGTTTCCATTTGATTGTTGTAGTTGGGAAAAAAATTGCATTTCTTGGCTCAAATTAGGGATGCGAATTGATTTAAAGATTTGGTACTTTAGAATTGTGAAATGTTGAGTTTGTTAATTTTAGATTTATTTGGATTTGATTTGAATTGATGGATTGTTTTCTTGAAACTGGAATTGATGTTAAGTTTTCTAGCGTTGTTATGAACTTGCCGGCGTTATTATGAATTTTTCGGAAAATTTAAGAACTTTCCGGTGATATTCCGTCAATACTATGAATTTTCCGGCGACTTCATGAAATTTCCGGCAGCTATTTTAATAATGAACATTATTAAAATAAAATAAGGTAAATAAAATAAATTATATTTTATTTTTAAAGTATTTGAAATTTTGAACTCACAAATTACAAATAACATGTGTCCAATGCAAATTTTATTAATTAGAAAATGTCAGACATGCGCTAATTATAATTCATTAAAATAATATTATTACCGTTTATGGGTAAATTCTAGGGAAAATTACACATACCTACCCTAAAGTATGCACCTTTTGCACATACCTACCCTAAAGTATGGTTTGTTACTTTTGGCTATCCTAAAGTATGTCACAAAACTTTCCGTCTCTTTTTCCATTCAAAACTCCATCCAAGGTGGTAAAATGACCAAAATACCCTCTAACAAAATAAAACCCCCAGCCAAACAGACCCTTATTAATTAAAAAAAAAGCAGATGGAACGTCATCTGCAGATCTCCGTCGGCGCCCCACCTCCTCTGCAGATCTCTGCCACAAAGGTGCATTTAGTTTTGGGTTTAATTTGTTGGTTTTAGAATTTGAAACTTGAAATTGAGATTTTTAAATTTATTATTGATTTTGGTTAATTGGTATATGTTAATTGATGATAAAATATATGAAATATTAATTTGTATGTGTATAATTTGATAAAAACACAACTAAAACCCAAAATTCCAACAAGCCATTTGAATTTTCCGGCAAAAAAATCACATTCCGACGATTATTTGAAGTTTCCGGTGGAACTTCGAAGTTTCCGGCGGAACCATGATTTTTCCGGCGAAACATGATGATCATGTTCTTGATGAAGAAGGGTAGTATAGTGAAGGGCAATTTTGGTATTTCAAAAAAAATTTGGTCACGTGCTGGGCACATAGTTGATTATTCCGTTAACTTTGACGGAAATAATGGACGGAAAGTTTTGTGACATACTTTAGGGTAGCCAAAAGTAACAAATCATACTTTAAGGTAGGTATGTGAAAAAGGTGCATAGTTCAGGGTAGGTATGTATAATTTTCTCTAAATTCTAACTTTGATGAATAATTTTGTCATTTACAATTTTTAAAATACTTTTAAAAAAATGTTTTGCTGAACAATTTACAATTTAAAATACATTTTAAAACTTCTTTTACAAATTTTTTTTACTAAACAATCATTCAAAAATCAATGAATTAAAAAAAGAAAAATGTTCAATTTAGTCCCTGAATTATCCAAAATATTTCGGTTTAATCCCTAAAATTTCAAGTGTTTCAGAATAATTCCAAATTCATGTAAGTGGTTGAAATTAGTACACAATTGGACAAAAATGTTTGACGGAAGAACATTCCGTCAAATAAGGAGAAGGAAATCGTTACTTCATTTGCCTCTTTCTCCATTTAGAAACATAAGATCACAAACCAGTATTAAGTTCCAGAAAAGATTTCATAAGTTTTGAAGGACAATGTTAATCATTGAATTTATGTTTCAACTTTTTAATGATGTGACACTGTCGAATGGTACGGTAGCTAAAGATTTTGGAAGTACGTACATTTCTCGTGTTTCCATTTCCATCATTGCTTTAAAAAACTCAGCATGAGATTAGCTAAAAATGACAATATTTGAGAATATTTCTCAACTTCCAAAGATGAAATAACACTTTTTTGCAAAAATCAAAGAGAGCCCATTAGTTAATAATGATAAACTGTCAACTTCCAGCTATTCAATAGCCACATAATCAAGCTAGTGATTAAAATTTGGAATTAATTCATAGTAGAAGTGATAATTTCGAGTACTGTATTATATGAAATCAGGTACTGATTTCTGGGACCCTTTCACCATATAATAGGACCCTATGAGAAAGCTGTCTCTATAGATGGTCTCCAAAAGTTAATAAAAAACTGTGTAAAACACTTTAATATAGTCTTCACAAATATTTAAGAGATAATATTTGTGCATGTTGATTGAGTGCATGTGAATTACATATGTGATAGGTATCGCAATGTAATTGTCTAGTAAATGTGAAGAGAGTTCAAATATCTCGTTAAGGGATATGAAATACGATGGGTTAACTATCACGGTGGATCATATAACCACCTTCAAACTCGAAATGGCCCAACAGACAAATTGTGATGTCACTCTTTGTCGGACGTTCGCCGCAACACTCACCAGTCAAGCTCATGCCTAGTACCGGAAGCCCAAGTCATACCTGATCGGAATTAAGCAAAGAGAAGGCGAAAGCCTGACAGACTATGTGGACCACTTCTAGAAAGCAATCTCCGAATGCAAGGACCTGACTGATGATACCATCATGACCGCCTTCCAAGGAGGAGTGAAGTCGAAGCATCTACAGATCGCCTTCGCCAACTCGACCCTGACAACATGGGAGGAGATACTTGCCATATCCCACAGGCACATCGGAGTGGAGCCCAAGCTCAACCCACCAGCCAGATCAACAGCAACAACAAAAGTCACCAGAAGAGAAACAAAGCGAACCCAACGCCTCCCAAAAACTGAGTCTACATGCCACCTCATATGGATCTCCCCCCACTCGCTCCCCGCAAAGTCTCTATAGTCAGGGACCGCACCCCCCTCAACACCTCTTATCAAAAGGTATGCGATCACCAGCTGGAAATCGGAGAAGTGACACTCAAAAAGATCCCAGAAGGGAGAAATCTTGGCAACCGCCCCAACGACTATTGCACCCTCCATTAGTGTTATGGACACAGTATCGACGAGTGCTTCGTTCACGCCAATGCAATAGAGAGATTAGACTCTACCGGAAAGCTTGATCACTTCCCTACCAATAGAGGGCGAAGCTAGAAGAGAGGAAGAGGAAACAACGACCAAGTCGGGAGCTCCCGGGCAGCAAATCGAATAGACCGCCTCTCTGAAGAGACTCCTACGAACAATATGATCGCAGAGAAGCACGATTCCCTCTAGTAGCTATCTATTACCGTCACTAAGAGGATGATATGCGCTCTCAGAAGAATGGAAGAAGCCATGGCCCCCCACTCTCCATAGCACATTCGGAAACCTGGGATAAGACTATTTTATTCCGTCAAGATGAACTAGCCCCCAAAAAAATGAGGTTGGAGCCCCTCATCATTAAAGCAGCCATAGCCAGAGTAAACGTAGCCCGAGTCTTCATCGACAACGGAAGCCAGGTCAATATCCTATATTGGGATGCCTTCCGCAAACTGGGGCTGAAGCCTAGTTCACTTAAGGAGTTCAGAGGGGTCCTTATGGGCTTCAATGATGCGGTGACCACTGTCAAAGGAACCGTCACCCTCTCTGTGACCTTGGGCCAATCTTCCAAAGACAGGTCTCACCCCTGCAAATTTACCGTGATTGACATACCCTCGGACCATAATGCAATATTCGGCCGACCACTCATCAACGAATTTGAAATGGTCTCGAGTGGCAATCATCAAAACATAAATTTCCCCACCGTCTATGGCATTTCTTTCCTCAGAGCTAGTTCAAGGAGGGTGTGGAAATATCAAGTCGAGAAAGCGAAAGGGAAGAACCAGAGGGTGGAAGTAATTTACACATCTTATGACATGAAAGCAGTGATGCTGAAAGATGGTGCGGACCCAAAATCGACCATCCCCGATGAGGTACCCTTCGCTCTATCAGACCAGACAAAGGAGCCTTTCGTGCGAGAGCACCCCAGTGATAAGAGAGGTTTGAGGTTTGGAAGCCCGACCCCAGGAACCACTCATTAAGCCCCTACCGCCGCATATAAAAAGACAAAAGCAGTTCTCTCGGGTGTAGCGGACCACCCCCTCTAAGAAATAAGATGAACCCGGCAAGGCCAGAACGACCCTAGGGCACGGAACGGTCCCCGATCTGCTGCCACCAAAGTCTAAGTTAGTGTCAAAA
Source organism: Pelargonium cotyledonis (assembly GCA_036897625.1). Taxonomy (NCBI): domain Eukaryota; kingdom Viridiplantae; phylum Streptophyta; class Magnoliopsida; order Geraniales; family Geraniaceae; genus Pelargonium; species Pelargonium cotyledonis. Next base: position 13,352 of record JAYMTA010002059.1, on the reverse strand, counting down.
AATGTTGCGCTCCTCGCAAAGCTCGGGGTTATCCCACCACACCGATGATGACGTTTTGGCCTCAAGGCTATACAGTCCCCGCACCAAAGAAGAACTAGCCAACTCCTCTACTAAGACATACATACTTCAAGAAGCCGAGGACTTACAACCCCATGAAAATCATGGGCAAAGTCACTATTGAAGCCCTTCCTCCAACAGTAAACATCTTAGGCTTAGCAAGAACCTCCTGCTCACCTGGAACCTCCTGATCAACGAAGAAAACTAACTTTGACCCATAAGCCTTCTTCTTGGATGAAGAGCTCTCACCAAGACCAACCAAAAGAAAAGTATTTTGAAATCTCTAAGCCTTAGAAAGTGCTCCTCACTCCTCTTCTTTCCTCTGTGTGCCAGTGCTGGTTATCCCATGACCATATTTATCATTGCCCCAGTGAGCCATTGTCGGTCTTACATGACCATAAGTCCTCGCCCCTGTGAGCCAATTTCGGTCATCCTCCCTGACCATAGCTCTCCCGCCTTAACGAGCCAGTATTGGTCATCTTCCATGACATTGGCTCTTCCCGCCCCGGTAAGCCAGTGTTGGTCAACCCATGACCATAGCTCTCCTCGCCCATGTGAGTCAATGTTGGTCATCATCCATGACCACACCTCTCCTCGCCACTGCAAGTCAGATAGTCACATTGTTCGACCCCATCTCTCATTGCCCAAGAAAGTCACTTCAATATCCTCCAACAACCCCGCAGTACCTTATACAAGCAGACTCACCCCAAGAGACAAAACTCAAAATTTGGTTAAGATACAAAAATACTTGGAGTCACTTGCTTCCTAAAGGTCACCAAGGATCCCTAAAGAGAACTCCTATCCAAGACTAAGTCCTCTAACCTTGGAAACCTCCCCGTAGAGGCACAAAAAGCAAGGGCCCCAGCGAACTCCCCTTGGAAGAACCTAGAAAATCAAGAAGCAAAATTTTTCCAAGTATACTAGCACTAGAAAGAAGGCATGACTAGGTGCTAGAACTAACAAAGGCAAAAATCAAGACAAATCTTACTAGCACTCCAATGCAATAAGGAAAGCATGGAAAAGGACTCAAGATAGCAAAAAGGTGCTCCTTGAACCAACCCTAGGACCCTAAGAGGGTTAAAAGTCAACAAAAATTGTTGACCTCTAGCAGACATGAGGCGCTGCGACGCAAAGCCCCTGTACCACAATGCTGAGCCCTTAAACAGTGGCAGGCTGCACAACTTTTTCCTCCATTTTTGATCCATTTCAAGATTTAAATCATTGATTTGTGGATGAAGTACTTACCTAATAACCACAAAACTTGGAGGAAAGATCTTTGGGGATGATAGGAGTCCAAATCAAGCTTCTAATCTCCAAAATCCAATCACCTCAAAAATGGGTTTCAAGCCTCTACCTACAATGGAGCTCACTAATTGAGGAAGAAGAAAGAGGGAGGAAGTAGAAGATAGAATAAAAGATCTAGCACAAATTCCTAAGAAATTCCAACATTCTCTTCCTAAATTTGATGGAGCATGTGAGGAAAAAATTCCAACTTTAGCCCAAAATGGGAAATTGATGACATATGCATCTAAATTATACTCCCATGGAATATACCAGCTTGAGGTCACAACTGGAAGGCTACCCTAATGAAATCAAAAACTCAAGATTCAAGTTGGGACTGATTAGTCCTACGCGACACCGATAAATCAAAATTGCTAGGAGTAGGGGGCAACGGATGCCACCCAAAAAACCATAAGTCCTTCACCGACTCACAAGACACTACGTGGCAGGTCCAAAATGTCTGGATCGCCTTAACCGGGGCCGCAAAGATTGGAATTGGTCATGGCTTGAGTATAGTTTACAGCTTTACTAAGCCAAGATAAGTCACACAAGGCATATCTCAGTTTGCTCATGAAGGATAGAGAAGCTAGCCCTACCCTCAACAAGGCTAGAGGTTTAGTACGGCTGGAAGCAAAGCAAGGCTAGTCCCAACAACGCTAGCCCCAACAAAACTAGCCTCAACAAGGCTAGAGGACCAGCAAAGCAAGAAGCTTAACAGAGCTAGTCTCAGCTAGGCTAGTCCCAACAATGTTAGTCTCAACAAGGCTAACCCCAACAAGCTAGTCTCAACAAGGCTAAGTCCTAACAATGTTAGCCTCAGCAAAGCTAACCCCAGCAAGGCTAGTCTCAACAAAGCTAGGCCTAGAGTTTCAGCAAGCCTGGGACTCTTAGCAAATTTCAAGAAAGAGTTCAACTAAGTAAGGGAAGCACTTCTAGAAATCCACAGGGGAAGCACTTTTAGAAAGCCACAAACTCCCAAAAAGTCCCCAAAATACTCCAAATAATATTTCCATGGGGTTCAGGGGCGAAACTAGGCTAAAAAAATAGCCTCAATAGTGAAATTGGAACAACTTTATCCTCTCGGCAGCAAACCAAGCGTAGAGTTGTCCTCCTAGAAGAAAAATAGGAATAGAGCTACCCTCATAGCATTAAAATGAGGATAAGGTTTTCCCCTCAACAGCTAAACACAGATAAGTCTGTCTGCACGAGGTGTCGCGACGCCCAACCTACACAACGCGGTGCTAGAGCCATTATAGCACTTCTTGTACATTTTGGCTAAAAATGTTCCACCGTCGGCTCCTCTTAACCCCAAATGATGTACAAGTCTCCTAACATTTTTTCAAGGCTGATTCAAGGCCTAGACACTGCCAAGTCACTTCCAAGAAACATCAACAAGCTTTTACAAGCAAGATCTTAAGAGTTATGCCTTGCGAAGCACTAGCTCATGAATGGTTCAATGAGCATACTAGCCTCAAGCTCTCATAGCCTCTACACTTCCAAGAACTCATGACTATGTCTCTCATGGTACTAGCTCACTAAGGGTCTTGGCAAGCTCTCAACACAATTCCATGCATCTATGGCTATGCTTCACAAGGCATGGGCTCACCTAGGATCATGGCAAGTCCAAAAGACTAAGTCCACCTCTACAACCCACATAAGTAACATGTCTAAAGGTCAAGAAGCCCAACATCCCAAAAATGGCTAAAGGAAAACATTAGATCAAGTGAGCCATTTGAGCTTCAAGAGCCAAATGGGCTTAGATGGGCATGATTTCTTCACCAACCAATCACGCCATGACAAGTGGCGCAAGGTGGTAAAAAGCTCTATAAATACCCCCCCTCTCTCAAAGGGAAAGGGGGTTCCATTTTCTAACAATCTTCACATTCTCACTTCATTTTGAGAGCTTCTCTCTCTGAAAGCTTTCTCTCTCTAGAAAATCTTTTGTGTCTACCATTCAAGGTAACACCACCCCAAGTTCTTTGTTTCTTTAGTTTGTTTTCCTTTCACATGCTACAAGTTCTAGGAGCTAGACAACACCTAAGCTTGGATAATGGAATTGAGAAACTAAGACTCTAGGCTACTAACCTAAGCATTCAAGATTGGACACTTGGACTCTTAGGATAGAAACCTTGACATTGTAGGAAAATAAGCACAACAACTACTACAACACTCACTATTAGTGTGTTTGCGTTGACCATCGGGTCAAAACAGGCACATCATGTACTATCGTAGATCTCCTTGTCATTAGGAGATGTGAGATGACATAGACCCAAGACAATACGGAGAGATTCATTTTTCCCATGAACTTTACAACGCGTTAATACTCCCACCATATTTGTTAGGTACTCTTCAATTTGACAAGCCTAGAAGATTAGTAGAGTACGACTCTCAACTTGCAATTCGGTTGTCAACCACATTGAACAAAGAGAAAAGTGCATTGAGAACAAGTATGGAATAATGGAAGTAAGCACAAGTAAATTGGGAATGAGAGTACCTTCTCGTGCTTGGTCTATTCCTTCTTCAGGGCCACTAACATGTAGCTTAACGTGTTTTGCAGCCGACCCCCATTGATAATAGATTATCATTGTCTTTCCTTATTATACTTCAACTAAGCCATCCAGATGCAGTTTCTCTCCTATTCCTCCTTCAACACCTCCTTCAGCTAGGAAGATTTAGCCTTCTCAGTGTCAAGGTCGATGCTCATCGTCGATAAGTAGTCCATAGAAAGACTATAGAAAATAGTAAGAAGCTTGTCCTTGATGACAAAAAATTGAAAAGCAAACAATAAAAAAATTAGTAACCATAAGTATAGCTATGACGTTAAAATAATGAAAGAAAGAGGAAAAATAAGTTACCCCTTTAAGATGACCATCAGATTGTCTTAGAAGGTTGTACATATCTGGATGGGTTAAGGTTTGAGCGGTAACTTACGTAAAGGGAGCTTGTGAATGGGGGACATAAGAAAGGCTCTCCTGTAGTGTCTCCATAGTCTCTTCCTCAAGGGAATCAGGAAGCACGAATCCCTCCTCCCTGACTCTTAAGTCCACTATATAAGTTGAAGATCCAACGATGATGAAGTTAACGACCATAGTAAGGGAACAACTGACCTCTTTCAAGGATGAATACCTCACGGATCGGTTACTCATGAGATCAGAAGGAAAGGAAGTAGTGACCATCTCCATGTCACCCCACCTCCTAACTTCAGACACAACCTCCATTGTTTCCTCCACACACTTTCTCTTAGAGAACTTAGATGCTTTAGAAGCACTAAAGTGAGGAGCTTCAGGGACCAAGTACGTCTAGATCTTCACCTATATATTCCTCCTCACTTTTGTATGGTCAGCATTATACTCACTCCTACTATGTGCGGACCATGGGCCGATTACTGCAATACACATATGACGAGGCATCAATATAACATGTAAAATAAGTGTAGAATGTACCAAAAATAATAAAAATAGTGAAATGGACTTACATGATAGAGCAATTCCCTTCTCATTAGGAGGACAAGTACATGGCTTTTTGCATTGGCTCCTTTAGTAAGGGTACTTTATCTTCCCATGGATGGACCAAGAGAAGTCACGCGTCATGGGTGCTGGCGTAAGCACCAAAGTCACTCTAGGATAGACTCTGTAGGATAATCTGTAATGTACTAGACATGTCTTCTCACAAAAACTTGATGTCTTATCCCATGTCAGCTGAAAGCCCCTTAGTAAGCAGCTGGAAAATTGCATGATCATATGTGCAAAGATAAAAAAAATATTGTTTTGGTCTATGGAGAGGGTATACGCGTCCAGGAAGGGAAGAAATCCTGAAGAGATTTTACATAGAACTTCTTATTAGACCAACCATCGTCCTTCTCGCAATCGAAGGTATGGGTCTGTGACACCAATAAAACCAATAGAAGAAGAGGGTAGGAGTAGGCTCCTTACCCATCAGATGACACATAGTGGAGAAGCAGGTTGTCTTCTGAATCGAGGTTTGGATTCAAATCACCCAAGTAGATGCCAATGCAAGAAATAACGTGTTCCATGAATGGGTCCACAGGCAAGGTGCAGCTAGAGGAAAATTGGCCATTGTATAGAGGAATATCTCTTCGACGCAATCTAGTATCTTCATCAATCTTAGAAAAGCTAAACCATTAATTTGTTCATGTTAATTTGGTGAAGTCCCTACAGGGCAGCAAGTTCCTCTTTGGTAACTAGCCTTTATAGCCTTGCTAGGCTCTCTAGCCTTGCCAGACTCTTCTAGGCCTAGTGTGAGCTCCTTTAGCCCTTTTATGAGTTAAGATATATCTTGAGTGACTTGCTCAAGTTTAGTAGCATTGTTTCCTGAAGTTCAAACAGACCGTATTTTGGCTTCATGGGCCCGGGTCGGGCGACCTGGGCAATTATGACCTGCCACGTGTCGTCTTATGAGTCGCTCTAAGACGTGTTTTTTTGGATAGCATCACACCTCGCGTCTTGCATGCGCGCCATGAGCTATCCACGCCAACGACTAGGCACACAAGCGTACACAATTGTGAATCCACACTTCAACATCAGGATCCACACATGCCATAGCCCAGTCACCATGAGCCATCAAAGAATGCTACCTGTGCTCGGAGAGCACGTATACCAATAATCCAAGGTCGAACGCGAGGCCACGACCTGAGTTATATTTCACCCTCCCACATTGCCGAAGACCAGAACAAGTCAATGTTTGCTAGGGCATAGAACTAGCAGACAAAGTGACAAAATAGATTGAGAACATCACCTAACTTGTTGGTGAGTAGATCCAACAAGTAGGGAGCACGAGAAAAAACCTGCAGGGTGCACGCGAGCCCCACCTTGACATCGACCAATTAGATGTTGACATGTATCAGACAAGCATCAATACTATAAAAGGATTTTCAAGCCCACATTAAATGGTTCAGTCAATTCACTACCTAAACTATACTCGTAAGAACTTGGAAAAGTACTTTAATATCTTTGTGTTCTTTGTGAGTTCATCACAATCTTTGTGTGTTCTTTGATATTCAAACGGATTACCAAGATTCTATTCTCTGTATTTATTACACTATTTTGTCTTGAGAACTCATTCCCTCACTAGAGGGAGTCCCTCGGAAAGACACTCGGGGTTCCTATACAGTGCTCAAGCATTTCCATCTTGCACTTTTGAAGATCGGTGTCGGAATCCACTTTCTGTCTTGGTGTAATTTGTTTTCCTTTTCTTGTGTGTTCGTTCCTTTTGTACTTCTTACCCTTACGGGTTTTAATGAAAAGTACTGCCTTCCTATAAAAAAAAAATCCATAATAAAATTATTTTTTCCAACAAACTTTTGAATGATTCCGTAATTTATAAGTGCAAGTGAAAATGTTTTCTAGGAGATGGTTTAATTGTCAAGACATACATTATTTTATAGAAAATTGTGGCTTAAACTTTCATTTAGTCGGAGATATTATATGGTGAAAATGAGTTGACTACCCATAATTCATAGATCAATTTATTTACAAGAAAACTACAAATGAAGTTGTTTTATACATAAGATAAGTGGTTAATCTATGCTAAAAATAGAATATGAATAGAAGTAAAAAAAAAACTGAAATCGGATATTTTCAATACTAATAATATCAATCGAATATAGCTCAATTCATGATTGATGAAGTGTGGAGCCTACAAATGGAGGTGGAGGAGCTGACCTTTAGAAGAGAACAAAAGAGAAATGGGCCTATTCTGCGCTGTCTTGTACAAGTTGTTTATTGCATAATTTACATGTAAGGCTCTCTAAATCAATCTGTTCAGTGGTCGCTATTCTCAAAAGGCTGCAACATTTACCTAACGATCTACACATTGCATTCAATTCAATAAATTGCAATCGCCACACTATTCCTAATTCCCAGTGGGTCATCCAAACATACGAACTACTATGTATAATTGGTACGACGCAAATTTTATTCCCCAAAATTTCTAAATGGTTTATTAGATGGGGTCTCATTGTCTCATCCAAAATCATCTACTTAACCGAGATTCAATTTTGTTACTGCACGAGAAATGAAATTATCACACACATCGCGACAATGCTTCATACTGAACATTGGTATGATGTGAGTGTGTGTGTGTGTGTGTGTGTTTTTTTTTTTTCATTCTCCAGCTACGCATCATCATTGTAATCCAATGCATCCGTTTTGTTTGTGGATCGTGCCAACTAAATTTGTCTTGATCGAGTGTTGATGCATAATTCTTCTTTAATTAGGAGACTTTGATGATATGCAGTTTCACATTTATAAATATTTTGAACTGACAATCATGGACCGGCACTTCATCGCAGGCTTGAAAAAGAGGCATGCATACTAACAAGCAACACACCGTTGTGCAAAATCTAGTGGAGGACCCCTAGATTTCACCTCATGCGTGAGAGTCAGAATCTTAGCCATGTGAAATAAGGGCGTGTGCTAGTGAAATTCTAGAGAGAATTTGGGAGATAATTGTAGCTCAAAGTGTGTAAATTATACAAATGAATCTCACAATGTCGACAAAAAAATGAACCATATCTCATGTGTGGAGGATATATTTATACTCATAGAGCTAAGAAGGGTTTGGGAGGGGGTGGGGGGTGCCATGTGGTAATTTGTGGAAAGTGGGTTACGTGTCACTTGGATGGCATCAGGAGTCAACCCATTCATTAGTATGATCGTTTACCATATGCTCGAACAGTCTCATTTCGCCGCGGATCGTACAAGAAAATGGGTACTACTTTCATATGCCATTCGAGTTTCCAACCCCTTAACGATCTCGACTCACTCTAGGACCCATAATTCATGGTCGGTTCAAATCAGCTCACCATGGAGCATATACTGAAAATTTCAGTGTATGAGAATTGTGTTAGCGCCCTCGTTTGAACAAGAAAATTTTGAGTTTCAAACCCCTAAAAGGTCTCGGTTGACTTTGATACCTCGTCCGTTGGAATCATGTTATAATTTCTCATGCCTAAGTGACCTTAGCTAATCATAGAGCATAAGCTGAAAACGTCCGCCTCCGAACTATGTGCCCGCGTCTGAATAATAAATATTCGAGTTTTGGGCTCTTGAATTGTCTTAAATAAATTTGGGACCTAGTTCGTTGGAATTTTGCTATCACTTACCATGGTCACATGACATCAGCTCACCGCAAGGCATGAAATGAAAATGTTCCGCATCCGAACATAATAATTGTTTAGATTCCTGAGCATTACATAAAGGCATTTCGGAGCCTTAGGAGAGTTTTCATCATTTTTGGAAGGCTGAAATTTCGTTGGAAGGATTCAAATGACTTCATATGAATATTTAAAGGCTAAATATGTACTTAGGAGCATTTTTGGATGAAATATGAAGTTCTAGGGCGTAAAAAAGTAATTATGCATATTTAATTTGGCATAGGTGATCTAAAGGGTTGAAATGGTCAATTGCGGCCCGACTTCTAATCACTTAATCTAACCGTGCCTAAATTTTTCAGACTAGAGGACACGTGGCACATTCTTTTATAGTGGGGCACTTGTGATCAGGTGCGATGTGGAGGCCACTTCTCGTTTTTGCTTGGTCACGTGGAAACGTTCCATTGGCTACGGACACGGTTATAATTTGCTTCGTCATGACGGATGAAGAAGGATGCATACGAGACACATTTCACATTCATATTGGAAGAGTTGAAGGTGACGTGGCATCGTCGAGGTACGTACCTCAGAGCATAACTGTGCCTAGGACAAGTGAGGCTCCTTGTGGATGCCTTTTGTATTTGTTTTTGTATTTTCAGGTATTTTTGAACTTTTGGGTTCGTTTCTATTTTGAATTGGCTTCTATTTTTAGCGTTCTTCACTTTAAGTTTAACTTTTAGACATGACGAAAATATTGGTCTTTCTAGGGTGGGGAGGGGGGCAATTTTATTTCTTCTTCGCCCCCGAGTTTATTTGATTTATCTAACATGCGTTGGGGGTCTCTTCTAAGAGTATCATGCCTTTTTATGATTTAGATGAGTGTTGGGTCTCCAGAGTGCTAGGATCTGTTTTGTCCCATTTTTCTTGGCTAAGACGAGATATTTGTGACCTCTTATACCTTCAGAGGAATTTATGGGTATTTGATTGTTGATGTTTTCTTTTGATAGTTGAGCCCTTGAAGCTTGACCCTTGCGTCTTTGAAAATTCATATGGGGAGTCACCAAAACCCGATTTTCACGCGTGAATATTGTTTTCTTTTTTCGGAGAGCTTTTCGTGACAATCTGGGTTCTTGAGAAATTTTATTTATTTTTTGGGGTCTTAATTTAGGCAGGGGATGGTTTGAGATTGTTGTTGACTTATGATGGTGAGGTCATTGCTAGGCTCTTGCTTCAGCTCATTATCAATGAGCTAGTTAAGGAAAGGTTTAATGATGAGGACCTCACTCAAACTCGTTGATGAGAGCTTACAGAATGTTGCTTAGAGAGTTTGTAAGTCATGATTATTGATGTTTTCTTGCTACCATCAATTTATGTCGAGATTAGTCTTCTTAAAGTTTGTTCACAACCTGCATGGTGCTCACAAATTATCCCACCACCATGGGTGACTCTCAAAGAACTCAACCTCCGACTCCTCCTATGACTCTTCCTCCGATGTCATCGCCGAGCAGATCTGAGAGATGGTTGTTCAAGCCATGATCTGAAATCATCATCACGTTGAAAATCAGCCAGCATGATCATATTGTTGGGCTTAGTTATTGAATATAAGGAGTTGTGATACTCCATTTGTTTAGTCAATATTATCTATTAGATAGTTCCTATTTATTAGCTTTGGTTTGTTAGTAGTTTATCTATATATAGCTGTTGTATTTGTCATTTGAGAATGTGATCAAGATTACTAAATGCAATAAAAAAAAAGTGTTAGTTTCTTGCTCATTATCTGTCCAGTTTATATTATTTGTGAATTGTGTTTATTAGCTTGATCACCAACATCTGGTATCAGAGCTTGTTAGGGCGTGAAGAAGATGGTCATGGCAAATGGAGCAGCAAACATGACATAACCAAAAATTCTAATATTCAAAGGTGATAACTATGAATATTGGACCATCAAAATGAACACTCTCTTCATGTCTCAAGATCTATGGGATTTTGTTGAGGATGGCTACAATGCACAGGATAGGGAGGCAAGGTTGAAGAAGAGTATCAAGAAGGAATCGAGGGCACTATTCTTTATACAACAGGCAATGCATGATACAATTTTCTCCAAGATAGCAAGAGCCTCAATAGCAAAGGAGGCATGGGAAATCTTGCAGGTATCTTATCATGGTCCATCTACTGTTGTAGATGTCAAGTTGCAGACACAACATAGAAAATTCGAAAATGTACAGATGAAACCAGATGAAGATGTACATGCTTAGTTCTCAATATCTACTGTCATTGTGAATCAAATGAGAGCTTATGATGATACCATAAGTGATAAAACAGTTGTGTCAAAGGTGCAAAGGAGCTTGCTAAGGGAGTTTGATCATGTGGTTGCTTCCATTGAGGAGTCAAAAGATTTGGCTTCCTGTACCATGGATGAGTTGATGGGTTCACTTCAGTCTCATGAACCCAGAATTAACAGGTCAGACACTTTCAAGGAAGGCAAAGAAGTAGAGCAGGCTTACCACGCAAGAAATGACACTTATGTCACACTTGGTGGAAGAGGAAGAGGATTATGTGCAACTCGAGGCAAAGGTGGTAGAAGACGAAGCAAGCTTTTTGAAAATAGAGCAAGAGGTAATATCCAGTGTTATAATTGTAAGAAGTTTGTTCATGTGAAAGCTGATTGTTGGAGCAGGAAAAAGCAAACAAACTTTGCTGAAGAGACAGAAACTGAGGAGAAGCTGTTCCTGACCAAGCAAGGATGTGATATGCAACAAGATGTTTGGTATGTTGATAGTGGTTTCTCTAAACACATGACAAGAAGCAAAACAAGCTTTAAGAATATGAAGAAGTATGACAAAGCTGAAGAGAGAAGGTTAAGCTTGGAGATGATCAAGAAGTTGCAATAGAGGGAAGAGGCACTGTGATCATGAAAATAGGAAATGGTCAAGAGAAGTGTTTAGAAGATGTTTAGTATGTGTCAACATTAGCACATAACTTGCTAAGTGTTGGACAACTGATGGCGATGGCAGCTCAAGTGGAGATGACTGGCAATAGGATGTTCCCTCTTAATCCAACTAATGTTAATGAGTTAGCACTGAAAGCCACTGGAAAAAAATGCTTGGAGTTGGTACATGCAGATGTATGTGCCCCTATACAAACAGAGTCATTTTGAGTTAGTTTGTACTTTCTTTTATTCAGTGATGATTACTCAAGAGTTAGTTGGGTGTATTTTCAGATAACAAATAGCAAAATAGTCTCAAACTTTGTTAAGTTTAAGGCCTTGGTTGAGAAACAAAAGAAGTTGAAAATCAAGGTCTTAAGGACAAATAGAGGTGGGGAGTTCACTTCACATCAGTTCAGACATTTCAGTAAGCATAATGGCATTAAGAGGGAGCTGACAATACCATGTACACTTGAGCAAAATGGTGTGGCAGAGAGAGAATGGAACTATTTTTGAGATAGCCAGGAGCATGTTAAGAGGGAAGAATTTGCCAAACAAGCTTTGGGTAGACGGTGTGGCAACATTAGTGTACTTATTGAATCTCTCACAAACAAAAGCAATTCAGAACAAGACTCCATATAAAACCTGACATGATAGAAAACCAAATGTAAATCATTTAAAAGTATTTGGTTGTTTGGCTTATGATTTTTTAAATTCACATGAGAGAAGAAAGTTAGATGATAAATCTCAAAAATGCATTTTTGTAGCCTATTGCTTAGACAGTAAGGCATATAAGTTGTATAATTCTACTATTGATAGAGTAGTTATTAGTATGAATTTTGTATTCAATGAGCATGTCAGGTGGAATTGGAATGACAGAATTTTGTTCCAACTATTGAAGATCAAGTTCAGGCTTCTCAAGATCATGCCACTCCATAAGCGGTTCAAGCATATACAAAAACAACTTCAGCAGACACATCAACTATTGAAGAAGAAGGAGAAGAATCAGAGAATTCAACCAGCTCTAGTGATTTCTCTCCCGGATCAACAAAATTTAGATTTCTGAGAGAAATCTATGAAGCGACTAATCAAATTGGGTTTGCAATGCTCACAAGTGAACCAATGTGTTATGAATAACCTGCAGGAGTTGAGGTTTGGGAGAAAACAATGCAAGAGGAGGTTCATTCAATCATAAAGAATGAAACCAGGGAGTTAGTAGACTTGCTAGAAGGAAAAAACCCAATTGGAGTGAAGTGGATTTATAAGACCAAGGGCAAATAGCAAATAAATACTATGTGGTTACCACTTAGTTCACTTAGCTACCTAGAACTTCTTGAAGACGCACATAACTACCCGAGTTTGGTTTTCCAAATTTTTTCCGTTAGTTTGGATGGTTTTTTCGACGAAATGAGTTATGTGCGCTGCACATGAAATTAAAAAAATTGAAATGACCAAAATGTCCTTCTTCCTCACTTGATCATATATTCCAGCGACCCTATGAATTTTTCGGTCACCGAAAAACATGAACAAACCAAAAACAAAATGATAAAAAATTGAACCAAAGTTAAACCAAATAAACTCAACCATATATGAGAATTGAACCAAAATTTGAACCAAATAATGAACCAAACTAGACCAAAAAAATGAACCCAGATCTGGGTTTGGCCTCTTCTCCGGTGAAGAACAACCTCTTTTTGGGCAAGCCACGATCCATGAACTCGTTCTTCTCCGGCAAGCCACGAGTCGTGAGCTCGTCTCCAGTGCTGGTTCTTCATCTCCGGCCAGATCTGGAAAAGTGCTCCAGATCTGGGTTGTGAGCTCTTGTCTCCGGCGAGAGCACGACAGATCGAGTACAACCAAGCATAGCACGAGCAACAGTGAGACAAACCAGTCCGGCGATTGAATACGAACCAATCTGGCGATGGAAGAGAACCCCTAATTTTCTCTCCGCTTCTCTCTGGCGAGACAAACCAGTCC
>JAYMTA010002058.1:0-17693 GCA_036897625.1 Pelargonium cotyledonis | reverse complement strand
CCAGCAAACCGAGTACTAGAGCGGGTGTGGATAACACATGGGACGATGTGATTAACAATGTCATTTTATACTTTCAGTTGCGCAATTTCTATTTACCAAGTTTTGCATTGTCTTGCTTTTTTCTCATCTCTTGGATCACTTGTACATAATTTATTGTTATAGTCATTTTACCTTTTCATATTCTTCAAAGAAAATGTTTATTTGCTTTTTAGTATAAATCCGCCTTTAAAGTTAATTCAAATATTCGTAGTTGCCTTAGTCCTTGAGGATCAATACTCGAGCTCCTTGCGAGCTCATTATTACTTCGACACAATCGGTACACTTGCCGAAATGCGTGTCAAGTATTTGACGTTGTTGCCGGGGATTGTTCAGTGAATCGGAAACGCATGTCAAAAATTAGTCACCCGCCGAACGTCTGAACCCTCACCAAATTTCAACAAGTATTGACCTCGGGTTCTTTAATTAAATCATTTCATAGCTCGTAGACCTTGGTCATAAAATTTGAAAGTCCAAAAAGTTTCAAAAACACTTTTTTTTCAACAAAATATGGCATAGAATCATACTTCTTCAATAGGTTTTCCAACATTGACCCTTCTAAATCTTTCTTTGCAAAACATTTTTTAAATCTAAGTTCAAATCTCCAATAGTTTGATCAAATATCATTTTCCTTGTGAAAAAGTAATTTTTCTAGCCTTTCCTATCTTAGTGTTTTTCCAAAATGTTTGAAACAAAAAGGACTTTCCTCATTTTTCAAAGTTTCGAAGAATTTGGCTCGGAACAAAAAGTTTTCACAAAACGAGCATTTTGAAAACCGATTTTTTCAAAACTCGAACTCTTTTTTTTTTTTTCTAAGATCTCAACGTTTAAAACTTTTTTGACAAAACTTGTGACGGTATCTCAACCAATGTTCTACAAAAATGGATCGAAATTGTTCAAAGTTCGAAATGTGTCCATTCTTATTTTATTCATCTTCCGTTATTTCGAAAACACATTCCGATTTTGGACAAAAAGGATCCATTCTCGAGAACAAAGGAGGTGACCATGCCTCTCATAGGCATCACACTCCCACCCAAAATGATGCACAAACACAATCAAATGCATATGAGGACAACGCTAAAGATAACCACCTATGATTTTTCTACATGTAGGAAGTCAAGGGTCTCAAATTCAAAAGGGGTACCCCATGGGGGTGTAATACAACCTGGTGGGGTATCCGATGGCAATAGCTGTGGATACGCCCAGTCATAGATTCATTCAATCATCTTACGCAATCTGTAATATGGGACTATGTCGAGTGGATCATGATCCAAACATATACAAACTACTGGTATGAGCTAGTAAGGCGAGTTAAATGAACCAAGCAATCGAGTGGAAAGACATGGTCATCGCTCCCCCCTACCCGGGGCTGTGGTAAGTCTGTGCTCAGTGTGTGCATTTTGAATCAACAAATTTAATATGGCTAAACATAGTATAAAGGCTCTGAGGTTAATCTCATTCCCCAGCAAAGTCGCCACTGTAAAGTGCCACCGGGCCCTGCACCGCCGCGCGCCCCCCGTTGGAAGAGGCGCTCGGGGATAGGCCCGTCGAGATACCTTGGGATCCCGGCCTTAATTTGAAAATCGAATGGTGAGCGGCGTTGGACCACCTATGTACATACATCTAGAGTCGTCACCCGGTTTCAAGGTCCAGGAACCAAAATTGGTCACACACTTTTACTTTTAAAAAATAAGATGCATAACCCATTGTTTAACCAGAGATTGGGTAAGTGATTAAGTACGCTCGAGGGAAGGGGTTAGGCACCCTCGTGCGCCCGACCTATGTCGTATTAAATATATCGATTCCTAACAATGCATATGTACAGTTTAAATATAAGCAAGCACAATATTTAGATCACAGCAAAATAATATGTACAGAAATATAAATGACGGGAAACATCCACGCATAAATTATTTACATCAATATAAGAGCTGAGCAAATATTAACATGCCAAAAAGTAAAGTGATTAATGCAAATGAGCTACGCTAATTAACCATGATATGCAAGTATGCTAAATGATATGCAAAATATGTAGACAAATATTTACAACACATATATTTACGAAACTAAATGCAATATGCATGTAAAATAAATTAAACGTGCAAGACTACATGCAATGCGAATAATAAACATGTACATGATTAAAAGTGCAATAAAGTAAACTAATTACCCGAATCCCGCATGCACCCGCACCCCGACAAAATAATATGTACAAATAAATGACGGGTCACAACTACCGGGAAACCCTCGACGGAATCGAAAGTACCCACGTTAGTCGGACGGTTTAGCCTCCCGCCAAAGCTTTCTCAGATTTCGACTGGGATGTCCATTACATGAACGGTTAAGTTGTTCGCATCGGACCGAATCGCATCACTTCTAAGAAAGATAAACTGAAAATCTTTTTGAGTTTTTTGAATGGTCAAAGGACCGATTTTGAACACGACATTATAACACGACAAGAAAAATATTTTTTGGTTTTTTGACATAAATGACCAAACGGCCGACACACACGACAAATACTAATTAAATCTTTTTTGGATCTTTATTTAAATGGCCAAGTGGCCGAACATGACAAAATCACATAAATTAAAATATTTTTGTTTTTTTTCTTCTAGGTTTCTTTTCAAGTTCTATGATGAGTAGGATGCTGCAAGGGTTGAGAAGTAGGGGCCATGGACGTAAAATGGCAAGATGCTTCTTTTGGAGAGGCTATAGGCTAGGGAAAATCCGTTTGCTATGGATCTAATTTTTTTTTTTTTTTGGAGATTTGGGTACATGTAAGGGGCATTCCAGCCGGTTATGTGACTGAACAGGTATGTCGTGATCTCGGTAATCTGATTGGACGTTTTGTGGAGGCTAATCCGAATAATTTTCTAGGAGGATGGGGGTCGTATATTTGTATCCGTGTGAAGTTGGATACAAGATTTTCGTTGCGGAGGTGGGCCAAAGTGGAAGTTGCACATACTGGGTGTCATACCATTTACTTTTAGTATGAAATGTTTCCTTCATTCTGTTACTGATGAGGGCTCTTGGGACACATTGAGAAGGAGTGTGCAAGGGCAAAGGCAGCTGATGGTTTGGGTGGTGATAGAGCATATGGAGCTTTTATGGTTGCGCCAAAAGGATGGAGAACTACTATTGGGGCTCAATGGATCCAAGCTAGAGCGGATCAAGCATGAGATGTGGTCGAGGAGGTAGAGGAGATACCGGGGCCACCTGCTCCCCAAGAAACTATTGATGCAGAGCAATGGGCGATGGTGGTTTTCAAGAGAAAATGCGGGGGAGGAGAACCGGGTTGGTGACTGGCCGGTTGATGGTAAGGGGGTGGACTCCGGGTCTTCGGTTAGCATGGAGTGAAGAGGAGATGAGAGGCGTGATAGAATCAGGTTACGGAGTCGTCTCTAGCAGTTCGGTCTGATTCAGGTGAGGTGAAAAGTTTTACACGTTCGACATTGTGGGACAGACTGGGACAGAATGTCTCGGTTTGAGGCCGTGTAACACCCAACTAATTGAGCTGGTTAACTCTCCGTTAAATCCTCTCGGAGGTCATGGGCTCTTTCCATTTTAAGTTTGTTGTTGTTTCGTTTTGTTATGTTTTCTTTTAGATTGCTTGGTTGTTTTTAGTTTTTGGACTTGGTTTTGATTTATGGTTTTATTGAAAGTTAATGAAAGTGGAGTGTTTAAGTTAAAAAAAAAAGGAAAAAAAAAGCGAAGAATGAATCTCAACCATGGTTTATGTCAAATGAGGAAATGTCACTTCATCAACTAACACACATACCTATTCCAATAAATTTGTCAAAATGGAGCCCCCCGTCCAGTTCAATTTCGTTTATCACTTAGCTAAGAATCTGAACAAATAAATCATAATTGAGTTTTCGATTACTCTATGTATAAATATTCATTAGTAATTACCCCAATAAATAGGAAAAAAAAAAAGAAAAAGAAAAAAAAAAAAGATTGGGTCTGGTCTCAAATACTCAATAGCTCTGTCTATAGCTTTCTCTAATCTTCTGTTTCTGTTTCTGTTTCTCTCACTTTACAATGCCCTCTTGAATCACACTTTCATGTCTCACCCCACCAAACGCTCAGCCTCTGCCTCAGCTACCATCGCCGCCTCCTCCTCCTCCGCCGCCATGAAGAAGGCCAAGTCCCAGGCCGTTTCCTGCTCCCTCGACTCCTCCACCAAGAACGGCCTCCACATCGACAACGACGTCGTTTTCGACCCCTCCTCCATGGCTATCGACGACGATCTCAAGCCCGGCGTCTCTCTCCATCCCGCCCCCTCCTCCGGCGTTGCCGCCAATTTGTCCCGCAAGAAGGCCACTCCTCCTCACCCGGCTAAGAAGCTCGTCATCAAGCTCGTCAAAGGTTCGATTTTTATGTTTTTGTTGGATTGTTCTAGTCTCCGGTTCTGTGGAATTTTTCATCAGTTGTGTCATTATCGGGGTTTGTGGACAAAAGGGTTTTTGGAGATATTGGAATTGGCTCGTTTTTAGGTCATTTTTAGTGTGGTTGTTGGTTTAGGTGAGAGTGAAATTGAGCTGGTGGTTGAATTTGAACATAACTGCTTGAGGTTCATTTGGTTTTTGGTTTGTTTCTTTGAGGCTTGAGCTGATAATTGGATGGTCTGGTGGGATCTGAGGCAGTGTGGTACTAGTTTGATATGAATTGCTTGAGCTGTTGTAGGTTTGGGTGCAATGCCCATGGTGGAATTCGAGTAGCTTCGAGTTTTGTATTTATGTATTGCTCATAATAGTAAGGATAAACACTCATAAGGCTTTTGCTTAGTCATTGCATTAGCATCATCTTTGGTTATGAGACTAGAGCATTTTTTAGGACAATCTAATGAGTACTTTAGGAGTGAGTTAAACAGGACCTTTGTCTGAGTAGTTCAGAAAACAAAAAGGCATTGCATTTCCTGATATTAAGTTACCAACTGCTTGATAGTAATGGCAATTGGCAAGCTTGGGGATTTTATGTTCCTTAGCATACTGATTTAATATATCCATTATTTATAAAGATACATACTTTCAAGTTTCAATAAACGTGCTGCTTTTGCTTTTCTGGATAATGCTTTAAAGTTGTTACAATGAAGTAAATGACCTTAAGCTTTGTACCTTGTGAGATATTACTCCCTCCATCCCAAACTAGGTGTCTTGTTTCTCTAATATCTTTGTCTCAGACTGAGCCTCCTTTTTCCTTTTTTGAAAGTTAGTTATACTTATACAAGAATTACCAATAATATCCTCACAATAAGTTAGGTAGAATTAATTGAGTTCGTTACAAAAAATGCACATGAGGTTATATGGGTAAAAGCACCGACTCACTTATCGTCAAATATTTCCAAAAAGGGAATACGGACCCTCATTTTGGATGGAGATAGATATATATTTAACCTGTGACTATGTATTTAGGTCATCTACATCTCATCTTTCTTTTCCACACCTTGTGAGACACCTTTGCAAATTCCATTAGTCATCCTAATAATTGATTATGGAGTTTGGTTTGATGTACTACATTCTTGATAAATCTTCTTAGAACACTGTATTATTTATTTAGTCACATGCATAGTAACTGCCATGTAAGTGATGAAGAACATACCAGACATCAACTTTGTTTGGGAAATGTTTTGATGGTCATTTTTATTGTAGTGCATAGGTATAGGGTTTGCTACTTTCTGTCAAAACTGTGTTATTTTACTGTATAATTGTAGCACAATGTGCTATGTTTCATCTGGCATCTATTTAGAATATTTTTTTTTTTGTTGCCATACCTTTACTTTTCTGAGTAGTTGCCTATGTGTTTGAATTATGGGTTACCAAGAATAATCTGTGTGAGTGAACCATGCTATCATAGAATTAAACGCTGATGTAATTCATTTTTGATTTTGTGAAGCTAAACCAACGCTGCCCACAAATTTTGAGGAAGATACTTGGTTAAAATTGAAGTCAGCTATTAAAGCAATATTCTTGAAGCAACGAGATTCTTGTGACTTTGAGAAACTCTATCAGGTATCCATCATTACTGTTCTTTCCTTGAGGAATATAGTAACTTTTTCCCATGCAAATTTCTGTTATGTTTTGGATTTTCACAATAAACCAATTATATTGTGTTAGGCTGTTAATGATCTTTGCCTGCACAAGATGGGGGGAAATCTTTATCAGCGAATTGAAAAAGAGTGTGATGCATACATATCTGCAGCATTACAGTCTTTGGTTGGTCAGAGCCCAGATTTGGCGGTTTTCTTGTCACTTGTTGAAGGATGCTGGCAGGATCTATGTGACCAAATGCTAATGATTCGTGGCATAGCCTTGTATCTAGATAGAACCTATGTGAAGCAAACACCAAATGTGTGCTCATTGTGGGACATGGGCTTGCAGCTTTTCAGGAAACATCTTTCTCTGTCTCCAGAAGTTGAGCACAAGACTGTGACTGGCCTTTTGAGAATGATTGAGAAGGAAAGGTAATTGTAAAATTCCAAGTTTAGTTTTTATACAATTGCATTTTTTTATCCACGCAGATAATCAAGTCAAATCCTTTTCTTATTTTTTTTTCTGTGGTTGGGGACTGTTAGGTCCTACCTTATGTTCATTTAATATATATATTAAATAAAACAGTTCCTCTAAGTGGTTCCTAGTGGAACAGGGAGATTGCTAAATTCAACATACACTGTGGGTGTAGCAAATATGGTTCAACAAATATGATTATGCTTGCACCTACTTAGTACTTACATTGTCAAAACAGATTGAACAAAATACTAGAAAGCAACAAAAATGAATGCTAACAGTGAAATTATGATTCTCCATTTCATTCTTTTACACAATGAAGTATTAGATAATATATTTCTCAGAAGGCTTGTTAAATATGTGAAAGAAAACTAATGTTTTAAGTTTATCCATAATTTTAGCTTGTAGCTATTAGATGCAGTTCAGTTGCTCTTCTGGTTCACTGTCTTTCATTTTTGAGTAATTTCGTAGTCAAAGAATAGTTTAAAGTTGGTCACAAAGGTTCATTCAAGAAAGAAGTGACTTGAAGCTGTTGTATTTTCTTTACATGTTCAAATACTATGGTTTTCTCTTCATTATTTTAGAAATGAGGGAATTGGTTAGTACGTATTTCTGAGTGAAATTGTTTGAAAGAGCATTATATGACAATGTCTTCATTTTTTGTTGGTAGCTAAGGCCTAAGGCATGTTTGCCTGCCTTCCACTTAAATCACTACCGTCTTTCAAATTTATATTATCACTTTATCTTTAATAAGTTGACTAAAGTGGCAGCATTTTTCGCAGTATATCAGGGTTGGGGTAGAATAAGGCTTATTAAGGTTTCAAATTAATCAAACTCGGATAAGTTGGAGGAACAACAACAGAAATTGCATCACAAAATTATGTTGTCTATGTCCTGTTGGATTATGTGGTATATCTAGACTTATAGTTCTAAAATTAAAACTAGAAAATTTTGGAAAACTCAACCACTAAAACCTTCATATGAAGAACGTATATCAAGATACCAGTAAGATCACTCAGACCAAAAGCGGACGAGA
This sequence comes from Pelargonium cotyledonis, assembly GCA_036897625.1. Lineage (NCBI taxonomy): Eukaryota > Viridiplantae > Streptophyta > Magnoliopsida > Geraniales > Geraniaceae > Pelargonium > Pelargonium cotyledonis. Next base: position 10,115 of record JAYMTA010002058.1, on the reverse strand, counting down.
AAGAAACAAGATAGTAAAGCAGATGGACCATTACTATATAACTCATCTCCAGAAATTCCATCCAAAGTGCTTTGACTTGTAAATTGAGAAAAAAAAAAATCAAATTATGCAAAACAGGCAGCACTTGAATGCAGAGAAACTTAAACTGGGAAAGTTGTGTGCAGTGTTCCAACACTTTGTATGCTTTTTTCATCCTCTAGTATAACTTATTCCTGCTTCTGGTAGTCTGGATCAGTTTGTATCCAACAACATGTTTGTAATGCTTAGGCAGTTACCAGCCTAAAATTTGGGTTTGTTTCTGTATCATCATAGCACAATTAAATCAGTTTACCCGTCTTCAAAGAAGTCACCTGTTAAAAGAATGTGGTTGTCTATGTCATGGCAATGCGGTTGTGGTTGTATATTTGTACCATTTTACTCTAATGTTTCCTGGTTTAATGGCTTCCATCTTGATGAGCTTCACCATCAAAGCTGGTATGCAAGTTGTAATATGCAGTGGGGCTGTTTTTGGTTTTCCAGATTAGGGGAAGCAGTGAATAGGACTCTGATTAACCATCTTTTAAAGATGTTTACTGCTCTAGGAATTTACTCAGAAACCTTCGAGAAGTCATTTCTTGAAGGTACATCTGAGTTTTATGCTGCTGAGGGCATGAAGAACATGCAACAATCCGATGTTCCAGAATACTTGAAGCATGTTGAGGTGCATATTATTTCCTTCCGTTTTTATTCATTGTCTTGTAACCAAGCATGAGGGTGATAAATTTAATTTAGTTATTAATGAATAGTAGTAATTAGTAAAAATCATTATCAATATTTTCTTTTTCAAATCTAATGTGTCATTGCAAGGCATATTTTATCTAGCTTTTCCTATGAAGATTTTTATTTCAAAATGAAATGAAGTAAGGGAACTGTTCCGTATTAATTTTCTTATGAAATATAACAAACATAGTTTTTTTTTTTACTCCATGTTTCATGTAAGATTCAATTCTGATACAAAAATTAAATATTTGTAGTGACTACTTGAGTTGCGGTCACAATTAATTGGCTAAGAATGGGCCATATTGATGACATGACTATTTTATACAATAATTTAAGTGTTCGTTGAAATACATCTGGTATATACAATATTTTAGATTTTTGGGGTCATAATAGTGATTGTAGTGAAGATTCTAGACATTTTTAAAACTTACATGTTTTTTTATATTTTGAGGGATGTCTTACTGTTTTAGATTTGTTACACTTCTGAATATGTATTTGATTATTGTGTTATATTTTGCACCTTCCCTTCAGACTCAGGGTATATGTTGGTAATTTACTATAAGCTTCAAGATTTCTAATTACCTTTTGGGATATTATTGGCAAATATGTTTCTCCAGACAAGGTTGCACGAAGAACATGAAAGATGCTTGCTCTATCTGGATGCAAGTACAAGGAAACCGCTAATAGCAACTGCTGAGAGGCAACTTCTTGAGCGCCATATAGCTGCCATTCTCGATAAGGTGGCATATGATTATTTCTTCATTTCCTCCTTTCTTCTCTAAATTTGTCTAAATCTACATCACTTATATAACTTTGTTTTGATTTCTCTAATCCATGTAGGGTTTCATGATGCTGATGGATGGAAATCGTATTGAGGACCTTCAGAGGATGTATTCATTGTTTGCAAGGGTTAATGCCCTTGAAGCATTGAGGCTGGCCCTGAGTTGTTACATCCGGAGAACTGGGCAGGGCATTGTCATGGATGAAGAGAAAGACAAAGATATGGTTTCTTCTCTTTTAGATTTTAAGGCTTCTCTCGACACAATATGGGAAGAAAGCTTTTCAAAGAATGAAACATTTAGCAACACCATAAAGGATTCATTTGAGCATCTAATTAATCTTCGCCAGGTAAGTTCTTATCAGCTATTTTCTTTGTTCTTATTGTTTCCTTATTTTCAGTATTATTTTTGAATGAAATGGAACTTGAAAACACATTGATTATTTTGCAATTATTGAGAAGTATAATGAAAGGAAGGGCATGAGAGATGTATTTTCTTTGATTAAATTTGAGACTTCATCGAGATTAAATTGTTTGGAAATTATGATATCAGTTTCTTTACTGAACATTTAAGAAATCTTCATTTTACATTAAACAATTATGTGATGACTATCATCTCAGAGAAAAAAATCATTTTTCATTACTATACCACCTTCTTTAGCATTAGTTTTTGTCATGTTATAAGTATGACTATTAGTGCTGCAAATGTTCAACTTAAAAGTTCTTAACTTATTTTTTTGAACTGAAGAGATCATATATACACAGAAATACAGTTCGTTTCTGTGCAAAAACTCAAATTTCAACTTTTCTAGATATGTTGATGGGGATTGTAGCACTAAAATGTATTAGCTTAACATTCAGCATCTTTGATGCATCTGTTGGCATGTAATGAAGCAGGTAACTAACTAGACTAGCCAATGTGTAGATAACCAGTACCCTGTTTCAGATTGTTACCATCATTGTTTAATGGTTTAGTTGTATCAATTCAGTAAGCTATCTTTGCTTGATAAAAATAGAGAGCATTAAAGTTAGTAGTGTTAATGATAATTGTTTGGAAACTCCACTCTTCATCATAGAAAAGTACTGTTGAGAAAGGATCATGTATCTCTGTGGCTGTGGAATTTGAAAGGTAGAATGTTATTATACCAGTCGTTGGTAAATGAAATGCATATATTTATGTATCAGTATATGAATACAGATACGTTTGTATATGCACACGCCTTAGTGTTTAGTTTTGTATGAGCTAGTATTATTGATCTGTTCAAGAATTAGATTCAAACTTGCTATTGTTTATCAAAAGGAATAGGACTGTAGTGACCCTGTATATGCATTAAATGTGAAAATTCATTAATATCAAGCAAGGACTTCAAGTATCAAGATCAATCAAGAATGAAATTCAAGGTAACATCCTATCAAATTGTGTAGTGATGTACTTAATGTCTTCTTTTAATTAGAACCGACCTGCGGAGCTCATTGCAAAGTTTCTGGATGAGAAGCTTCGTGCTGGGAATAAGGGTACTTCTGAAGAGGAATTGGAGGGCACACTTGATAAAGTTTTGGTTTTATTCAGATTCATCCAGGTAACTATTAACTGACATGCTCATGATAGAAAATAATATGTTTGCTCATTCTTTGGGTTACTGCTTCCTTCTCATGTTTTCTGTTGGGTTTTTTCTTCCTGTTTACTTTTGTGCTAGTGTTGGCTCTAACAATGATACTGAGGGATGCCTATAATATTTTCTTATTGCTCAGGGTAAGGATGTCTTTGAAGCATTTTATAAGAAGGATCTTGCAAAAAGGTTGTTGTTGGGAAAAAGTGCATCTATTGATGCAGAGAAGTCTATGATTTCAAAGGTTGAGGATACAATATTTCTTTTAAGCAGATACCATATGAATAAGCCAAATGGGTTTGTATGTATGGATCGTATTAATAAGTTATATTTGCTGATACAGCTGAAGACTGAGTGTGGTAGCCAATTTACTAACAAACTCGAAGGAATGTTCAAGGTGTGCATATGTGCTATCTCATAACTTTATTTATAATCCATTTATATTGCCCACTGTAGCTGTTAAAATAATTGATTCTCATGAATAGGTTATTGTTTGTAAGGTAATTGGTAATGTAGGTTCACATATGATGTCAATATGATTATGATGTGTTCAAGTTGCGGTCCTTGTGGACATCAATGATATGGGTTTGTCCAATTTGCTTGAATTCCATCAGTGTACTGAATTTTTATTTGCGGGTGACCAGATTAACTGTTTGCCTTAGCTTTGCAGAAGTGGAAACAGTGAAATAAGTTTCTGGCACATCGACCTTTATTCAGCTTTCTTTTAGTTTGTAATAGTGATCATTTTGGTTAAAGAATGTTGTGGTTTGTCACATAAATGGTGTTTTTTTTTTCATTATTATTTTGTTGACACCGACATTGCAAGAGAACAGAAGACTAAAGTGTAGAAACCATCTGATTTCGCCGCTTAGTACCCTGAATTAGCGTGTTCATGCCCCTAAATATGTCTTTCTATGACGGACATTGAAATTTTAATCCAATTGTCATTTATATCTTGAACAGCTGTACTCAGTTGCAGAGATCTATTTAATCCTCATCTATATGCACACCATTATGTTGCCAGTGATTTCAACTTTGCAGTATGAATTTGTATAGATCATTCAGATTGACGTTGTTTCTTTTGTGGCGATACTTCTATAGGACATTGAATTATCGAAAGAGATCAACGAGTCGTTCAAACAATCATCCCAAGCTAGGACAAAACTCCCTTCAGGGATTGAGATGAGTGTTCATGTCTTAACAACAGGGTAAGATTTTTTTTATTCCCGATATTCCAAATAAATATATTCATAGTAGAAGGACCTTCATATTTCTGTGGAGTTAATTGCATTTTGGTGATCGCTTGCAGGTACTGGCCCACATATTCACTCATGGATGTTAGGCTTCCTCACGAACTCAATGTCTATCAGGTTTTGTAGAATCCCTATGTGCAACAGTTGTTCTTAATCAAAGGCTCTGATACTTTTTGTTGTTTACAAGATATAATTGACTCAACTTTTCCTCTGCTTCCTTCAATAGGACATTTTCAAGGAGTTCTACTTAAGCAAGTACAGTGGGAGGCGCTTAATGTGGCAAAATTCATTAGGACACTGTGTCTTGAAAGCAGAGTTTCCCAAGGGTAAAAGGGAACTATTGGTGTCCCTATTTCAGGTTGGCTCTCTTTTGGACAATATTTTGCATTAGTTTTTGGGGCAGTCACTTATATTATATATATACCCTATGTTATAGGCCAAAAACACGTAACCACCCCATATTTCGCTTCTCAATGCTTAACTACCCTGTATTTTCATCAAAGAGTAATTTGTTCTACTTAACTGAAATTTACCCTCTCATGTGTAATGCACGTGACCCACATAATTTCTAAATACCTAAAATACCCTCAACATACATTAATTGGAATTTTGCTGGTATGTCGCCGAAATTGCTGAAAATTATCAATATACCAAATTGAACCACGTAATGATTTTTTTGTTTGTTTGTAAAATTGGTATTCCTCTTAAAAGTTTACATGAAATCAAGTACAAAATCATCCAAAATGGAGATTGGAGGACAAAGTTACAATTTTTTTTTTCCATGCTGTTGGTTATTACATTAACTATTAATTCTTTATGTTAGTGTTTAGGAACAAAGATTTCATCTGAAATGCTGTATTTCAGCCAAATGAAGTGTTTGGGTAATGTTAGAATTTGAATATGGATTTGGCTCAAATTCAATAGCATTCAAAACATGCCTACAACATGGGATTTCAAATGACAACTCTTATCTTGTCATTTGAAATTCTATGATTTCCTTAACATTATATATGTACTTGAAATGCAACATTTCAAATCAAATCGAAGTTTTAAAGAAAATGAAATTTTCATTAATACAACATTTTAAATTCTCAGTTCTACGTATTAAAGAATTATATACAAGTCACGTGAGGAAGGAGAATAATTTTGTTGAATATAACGAATTACACAATTTCTTGGTAACATAGGATAGTTGCCTCAAAGTGAAACATGAGGTAGTTACGTGTTTTTAGCATATAACAGAGTATATCTGTAACCGCACCTTTTGTTCTATATATTTTGTATGGTTGTTCCTTCCTCGTGTTATTGTTACTGGCAAAAATGGACAATCTCTAATGTTTTGTTGGATTTGGACATGCGATGCTCCAGACTGTTGTTCTGATGCTGTTTAACGATGCCCAAAGGCTTAGTTTTCAAGACATTAAAGATTCTACTGGGATTGAGGACAAGGAACTTAGGAGGACTTTACAGTCCCTTGCATGTGGAAAAGTTCGTGTCCTTCTAAAGGTGCGTGATTAGTGCTTGCAATATCTGCATACATATTGAATATATCTATACTGGTTGTACTATTCTGTGAATGTTTCATCATTCCTCAAACTTATGTTCTGCAGCTGCCGAAAGGAAGGGATGTGGAGGACGATGATTCATTTTTGTTCAATGATGGATTTTACGCGCCTCTGTACCGTATCAAGGTCCGCCAATCTTGTATTGTTTGTTATTTAGTCATTTCATTAAGTATGCTTTCCAGTGCTGGCAATTCAGCTTTTGCGTCAGGTTCGGGTTGATAATATTTAATCCTAACCCTATCCATTCCAAATCCAACCCGAAAAATGTTCAGGCCCATTTGAGTTGAACCAAACCTGGGAAAAAAACTTTGGGTACCTGCGGGTTCTGGTCTGCCAACTTCATGTCCTTTTTCTTTTCTTTTCCTTTTTTAATGTTATTTCTTCCTGAGTTGATAGTTGGATAAGCATTAGTAGTGTCAAAAACTTTGAAGAACCAATTTCTTTTCCCCGACACTTATCCTCTTAAGCCCTTTAACTCATTGTTTGATTGCCTCCATAGATGTATAGCTGTGAAGCTAATGATTATTTTGGTGCATTGCAGGTAAATGCAATCCAGATGAAGGAAACGGTGGAGGAGAACACGAGCACTACAGAAAGAGTATTCCAGGACCGCCAATATCAGGTTCACTTCATTTTAGCTCTTTCATTTTGTCTAAAACATAGATAGGTACAAACATATTGTCCAACCCAGAAACGAAACAGGTGATGTAAATATTGTGTTGTTATTACCACACAGGTTGATGCTGCAATTGTTCGAATAATGAAGACTAGGAAAGTACTAAGTCACACGCTTCTGATAACCGAACTTTTCCAACAGGTAAAATCTGCACCATCTTAATTGCTCTGTGTAATATAACTCAGATCATTTGGTATTTGCATAGGGTAGGAATTCGTGTTCATGGGTTGCGTTCGTGCTGAAGGATTAGTATTTTGTTAAATGGTCAACTCGAGCAAAACATTATATGGGTTATTATTGACACAACATTTTTTAAAAGTTACAATTTTATTCTTTAATGAGTCACACTACCAATTTAACTACCAAGACATGTTGGGCCAACTGGTTAAAACACTTTAGATTCCCTATGAGGTCTCGAGTTCGAGCCTCCTTGTTGACGGTATGGGGTGGGATTTGTGGGGTGGGGTATAGGGTGACGCTTCCTTTGGGAGTGAGGAACATTGTTACTTTGAGTATGATGTCTCGTTGCTTATAAAAGAAAAGAAACGATTAGGTGGGTCAAACGGTTTTTGTCATGAACACGATCCAATTAACTAATTGGGTTGGGTTAGTTGACACGAACATGATTAAGTTGAACTAAAACCCGCTTAAATTCATATTGTGTTCGTGTTGAGTCATGGGTCATGACACAAATTGTCAGCTTTAGTATCGCACAATGTGTTAATTTCCTAGAGCTATTTAAGTTGTGTTCCTAGACTGACCTGATATGGATTGCTTCTTGTGAACAGCTCAAGTTTCCGATAAAGCCAGCGGATTTGAAGAAAAGAATTGAGAGCCTCATCGACAGAGAGTACCTTGAGCGGGACAAGAACAACCCTCAAGTATACAATTACTTGGCATAATTAATCTCCCTAGAATGCAGCATGTCATGTACAGAAACTGTATTTTTTATTTTTATTTCTAGTGAATCTTTGTAATTGTAAATTGTACTCTCTTTTTTTCCCTTTAAAACCAACCCGGCCCTTGGACCGGGCAAAGATTCCACAAAGTTTGAGAGATTACTTAGAAAGTTATACTAATTTTTTTTTTTTTTACCTGCTGTTGACTCTTTTTTTGCATACATAATATTACTTGTTTTACCTCATTTTTGTTCAGAAGATGGAATTTAAACAATTGAACAGTGAATTGACTAGAGAATATGTTTCCACTGCTTTGTGTTAAGTTTCTCTTGTATTTTACCTCAAAAGTTTAGGTACAAAACAAGTGTTCTATTTGATGTTTTCAAGGAAACTGAAAACAGCATCCAATCCAATCCCAGCACACTTCAGATTTGTACTATTCAGAGTCTGCAGATTTGTGCCAATGATTTTGTTTCCTAGAAAATCCGTGCAGCGGAAAATCCTGAAGACTTCTAGTCTACAAATCTGAAGACTCTAAAGAGTACAAATTTGAATGCTTCGGTTAGGGTACTTATGTTTACCAATATATAGAGGCGATGGAGAAGGAGAAGCATTTGATCTTCGTGAGAGCATTAATTGTGTCTGATTTTTTCAAGCTGAAAAACTTTGTTGTTTCTAATCAACCAAATATACTAAACGATGTGTAACACACTCCAATCCAAGTTGTTGTACAAGGTTGTCATTTTAGCAGTGATAATGTTGGATTGCTAGTGCGACCGTCTTGTGCAATACTTATTGGAGAGACCACCACCGAAGAATCAGACCCCACAACCTCTATGACCAAATGCATTGGCGGAGCCAGGGGTATGACATTATAGGCCCTGGCCTATGCTTGGTTATATATCACCTAATAAAATTTAGTTTATGAAATTGCGTTTGGCTTAGTGGTTGGTTGTTTTCTAAGGCATGGCTGAGTTCGATTCCTGGCCTAAGTAATTTCCCTTTTACAATGGCCCAATTTAGCCCTCAAAGCCTATGATTTTTCTCTCAATTTTTACGGTTTTACAATAGGCCAATTTATCCCTCAAAACCTTTGATTTTTTTTCCTCAATTTTTACTGTGCCCACAAAAATCAGATTATAAAATTAGGCTAACATTCCAAAAGCCCGAGATTTATTTTGGAGTCCTTTTACACATTAATTTTACATTATATTATAGATTTAATTTGATTTATGAACATTTCGACCCAATTTGATCCATAATTTTTTTGAAGTGTCTTTACACATTAATTCTACACAATATTATAGACCCAATTTGGTCCATAAATATTTTTTAACCCAAATAGTCTTGAACTGTTTTTTGATCCAATTTAGTTATTGAACTTTTTTGGACTCAAAATTGTCGCTGAACTTTCAAATATTGTCATAATCTGGTCATTACTCTTAGAGCTTATATCAAAAGTCGAGGAACCAAATTTGGTCGATATTTGAAAATTCAGAAACTATTTTGGATTTAAAAAAATTCAGGGACTAAATTGAGTCGAAACACTAAAATTCATAAACTCTTTTGAGTTAAAAAAAAGTTCATAAGCGAGGTTAAGTCGTCCTCTATATTATATATAATCACAAAATGCATAAAAAGAGAGGCTTAAATACACTATTTTCATATAACAATCAAGACAATTTAGTATTAATAAATCGAAAAAAATTGGCCTATCCCTCGGGCTAAGGCTGGCTCCGCCACTGGGTCCAAATGTAATGTAGAAGAAAACGAATTGAGTGTTCAAATACAGAGTAAACACTTTGTTGGCATGGTTTCATAAGCTGCAAGCCATATGGAAAATGAGAGGCTTCTTTGCTTCTAGGAAACACTTTGTTGGCATGATTTCATAAGCTGCAAGCCATATGGAAATCTGAAATTTTAGAGGCACATGAATTGTCTTTGAATCTTTTCCGTTTTGAGAATGATGCCTTTGGGAGCTCTAAACATATACATGTTAAAAGACTGGGCCTATCAAACAAACTATTAGGGAACCAACTCAACTAAAAGCTCAACCCAACTAAAGATTTAAACTTGAACTGCTATAACATCGATTTTTTTTTTCAAACCGAAACTAAAATTGAGAAAGTTGAAACTATTCCGTCCAAGATCTCATTCTCACGCATAAGGCGACGTCCTGAAAACACCTCGGGTCATCGTTGGTCACAGGTCAACGGACTCGCCGACGGATCTGGCCAACGGTCGACACTTGAGACTTAAAACATTTAAACACTTTAGGAAAATTTCAACGTGAACAAGACGACACGACAATTAATATGTTTGCTTTGATCCGAGTCAAACAAACATATCACTTTCCATGGTTTAGTAAAATACAAAAACAAGAACTTCAGGTTGTGTCAACGTTGATGTTTTAGCCTTTTATAAGTAAATATAAAAATGTAACTATTTTTTTTTTAAAGAATAAATTTCTCCTATGGTCTCTCCACTATTAGGTAGCGGACCGAAATAGTCCATAAACTTTAAAATGGACCGTAGTAGTTCTCGTACTATAAAAAACCGAACTCAAATAGTCCCT
>JAYMTA010002057.1:0-17694 GCA_036897625.1 Pelargonium cotyledonis | reverse complement strand
AAAACATAGATAGTGGGAGGGACACTTCAATCATCCCCTAACAGAAAGAAAAATAAAATAAAAAAAAAGAATATATATATATATATATATAATTAAAAAATCAGCTCATAATTATTCTTCCAAAGCTTCTATTTGGCCAAGATCCAATGGTTTGACTCTTTCCATGACAATTATGTTTCCTTAACTTCACAGTAAACTAACAATTATTACAATAAAATAAAATAATAATAATAAAATCAAGAATAAATCATTTATAAAAATAATTTTCTTTTTTTTTTCTTCTTCTTCTTCTTTTATAGTTAGATTTTGTTTGTTTTTAAATTTTGAGAGCATATCTATCTTCTTCTACATGCATACCTATCTCATTTCCTCAGATATTACCTTCATCTCCATATCAGCTTCATTTTATCAGATTATCACTGAAACTGTTAATTTAAATTATTAAGTTTATATATAATGTATGTGATCCAATATATATATACATATTAATTATTGTGTGGGTTTTGGCATGGCTATGGTGGGAAGCTTTGTTTCTCTTCTGGGAAAACATGGCACAAGATTCATCAAAAGAAAAGATAGTGATGCTGGAGAAGCAGGTTTCTTCTCATTTTTCATTGTTCTTGTAACCCACATTTTCTTTTTCATATATAATTGTTGTTATTTTTTTCCAATTTTTTTCCTCCATTTTCAGATTGTGTGTTAACAATAGCTCTTCAGTCATGAATTTTTTTAGTTCATTTGGGGATATTTTATTTTTTGGAAGGGTTAAAAACAGTGGTTTTGAGTATCATAGAATTGGGTTTCTGATAAATATTTTTTTCTATTTTTGTTTGTATTTCTTATAAAAAAAAACTGTTTGTGCTATTGATGAATTGTGTAGTTGAAGTTTGGCTAATCTGTTTTGAGTTCAGTCCTTGATGTTTTAAACAATCTGTTAATGTTTCTCTATTGGTGTCATTGTTATCAGCAATTTTGAATCTGTCTTTGTTCCTAGAGCTCTCTGATTCGGAACAATATATATCCTGCATAGTCCGGTGAACTAAGGGAAGCTCAACCCGATCTATCTTAATCAACCAACAAGCATGTTGTGTAATCACATTAGTTTTTTCGCGTACTCTAGTTCACCGGACTCTGGATATACATATATATATATATATATTATGTCACAAGAACTAATGTGAGTACACAACATGCTCTGTATTCTGGTTGGTTGATTAAGACATATCAGTTTAGGCTTGTAGCTTCATCTAGAAATGAGGATTGGATCATAGGTACTGATAGACACGAACAACTTGTGACATTTTAGCAACTTCCATGGATTCCAATTCGCGTGCTTTCTGATAGCAGGTCGAGGTCTGGAAGAGCTAAGGAGTTCTCTATACAAAGAGCTTCGGACTTCAGAAGGAGCCAAGCGTCAGCAACAACGACTATGTGGACCTGTTGTGGCAATGACCTTCAATTTTGTAGTAGCTGTTGCCATAATCATGGCAAACAAATTAGTATGCACCTATTCCTTATTTGCTCTATGTTGGATTTAGTAGGATTCATTGAATATTGAGTCTCATATTTGTGCTTGCAGGTGATGGGAAAAATTGGGTTTAATTTCCCAATATTCCTCACATTGATACACTATGCCACTGCTTGGCTTCTACTAGCATTTTTCAAGACACTCTCATTGCTTCCTGTCTCTCCTCCCACCAAAACCACACCCTTCACTTCTCTTTTCTCCTTGGGTGTTGTCATGGCTTTTGCTTCTGGCCTTGCCAATACCAGCCTCAAGTATAACAGGTTTCGTTTCCCGCTACTGCTTGTCGCTACACGAAATGGTAGAGTGTGTAGGCAAGACTCGCGTGACCTCCCAACCGGCATATCCTGAGCACAACCTGCAAAACAAGGCCTTGGGTGGAGATTGTCTCTCCTTGAGGCCCCTCCGACGCCTAAATCAAATACTTGAACAGGAAAAGCAAAATCGTGGCAGGCAGTAGCATGTGTGCTACTAAAAGGCGTCGGAGGGGATTGAAAGAGACAATCTCCACCTGAGACCTTGTTTTGCAATTTGTGCTCAATAGCTGCCAATTGGGAGGTCTATAGTCTAGAATCGAGTGACCTCCTCCCAACTGGCAGCTGCTAAGCACAACCTGCAAAACAAGGCATCAGGTGAAAATTGTCTCCCTGGGTCCCTTTCGACGCCCAAGTCAGATACTTGCACATGGAAAGCAAAATTGTAGCGGACAGTAATATGTGCTACTAAAAAGCGTCAAAAGGGTCTCAAGGAGACAATCTCCACCCGAGGCCTTGTTTTGCAGGATGTGCTCAAGAGCTGTCAATTGGAAGGTGGTCGTCTTGCCTACGTACTCTACTATTTCGTGCCTTTTCCTTGCCCCTTTTGTTTTCCATTTCCCTCACTATAGAGCTGATCATGTGCAGTGTTGGTTTCTATCAGATGGCCAAAATTGCTGTCACTCCCACCATTGTTTTCGCAGAGTTCGTCCTCTTCAAGAAAACCATTTCCTTCAAAAAGGCGAGCTCGTAAACTCAGTAATATTCCATCCATTTCTTTCCTGAACTTCCATTTTATGAAAGTAACCGAGAAATTATGGTTTTTTGTGCAGGTGTTGGCTCTAGTTGTTGTCTCAGCAGGCGTAGCAGTAGCAACTGTAACAGACTTGGACTTCAATTCCTTCGGCGCTTGCATTGCAGTAGCTTGGATTGTCCCGAGCGCCATAAACAAAATCCTCTGGTCGAACCTGCAACAGCAAAGCAACTGGACCGCTCTCGCGTGAGTAATTCACGAGACTGATATGCATCCAGTCAAGTTACTGATTATCATTAACTCGGTTTGTGATTCGTTGTATGGTAGGCTAATGTGGAAGACCACTCCAATAACGATCTTCTTCCTAGTAGCTCTCATGCCATGGTTGGATCCGCCGGGAGTTTTGTCCTTCAAGTGGGACGTCAACAGCTCGTCTGCGATTCTGGTATCAGCGGTTCTCGGTTTCCTCTTGCAATGGTCGGGAGCGTTGGCGCTAGGGTAAGTCCATTCTCAACCAGAAATGCTCATTTCTTTGCCTTTCAGTGGCTATAAAAATGTGCACATTGCATTGCAGAGCAACTTCTGCAACCTCTCACGTCGTGTTGGGACAGTTCAAGACTTGCGTGATCCTGCTCGGAGGCTATTTGATATTCAGCTCGGATCCGGGATTCACAAGCCTTTGCGGAGCAGTGGTGGCCATCGCCGGAATGTCGGTTTACACATCACTGAACTTGCCGCCGTCTAATGCTGCAAAAGCTGCATTACTTGATGTTCAAGGCACCACACAGTCTGATACAACAACCAAAACTACAATTGTTGTCTGACAAAAGGATGTAAATATTGGTCTGGTTTTACAACTCATTTTCCTATCACTCATGCGATAGGCTTTGGATTTGGAATTAATGAAAATTTCCAAATGTATATGAACATGATGCATCTCCAAATTTGGATAACAAAACACCATCCGGAAAGAAAAATATGAGTCATACAAGACGATGAACATAACAGAGCCCGAAAAAGCCAGTAGTCAATTGAAACAAAAGTAGCAATTCTCATATACCAATTACAACTTCTGTATAATTCATAATTTTCTAGCTACCCAAAAATTAATATAGAGGTGAGGTCATCTATCTGGAAGGGGAAAAAATGGGTCAACCCACCACCTACCACTCTATATATTTCTATATCTTAAGATTTCATCACAAAAACACAGCAAAATGTTGCCTACCACTGAATGAAAATGACAATCGAACGAACCCATCTCCTTCGGATTTAAGAATGGTCAGCATTGTCTATTATCCCCAACCAAGACGGAATTGAAAATTCTACCAGGCCGCATTATATATATACACTCAGCTCAGGCCACTGTTTATACTCACCCAAACTTCCATTGATACACAAGTGATGTATAATCCTCCAGCATATTTCGGGCTCATGACATGTTCTGGCTGCTGCTGCTGCTGGATCAGAAATTGGTGTTCCAATTCATTTGTGCATGTTGAGGCTGTTGCTAAACACCGGATTGGGGTCCGGCATTTTCAACACCGCCAACCATGGCCTGAGACGGTTGCATGAGCGGGAGAACAGCGGATGGAGCAGCAATAGTTTGAGATGGTTGATACATTCCAGCGTAGGCACCATGGCCAGCCTGCATAGGCGAGTACGCGACGTGCTGGCCCTGAGTTGGTGGGAGGCTATACAAAGAACTGACTGGCAGGCAGGATATATCTTGGCTAGGTGCAGAAAACCAGACAGCTGAACCTTCACTCTGCCATAACAATAAATGATGATTAAGAATCTAAATCAAAAACAACTAATTTGATGTTTGGTAATACAGTATATATCAGATTAAACCATTTTTTTAACTTGGCTATCTGAAATGAAAATAACGAAGTAAAAGAAATAAGAAGCAAAACTAACCAATTGTCCGGTTGTGTAGACATGGTTTTCCTTCAACTGAGATGCTGGATGATCCTCGCCACCAGTAGAACTTCCAGAGGAGACAGCTGGGCTGGGACCATAACCAACGTGAGAGGAGCTATATGAACCATAGGCAGGCGGGAATCCAATAGGGTTTACTGGGTTGGGTCCAGCCTTAAATTGTGGAACAGAATATTTCACCCCGGCAGCTGCTGCAGGTGGTAGATATACATTACCAGCTGAAGGCTGCTGAGGGAACCCATTTGGGCCTATAAATTGATGCATAGGTGGTACAAAGAAAGGGGAGAAATAAGGGCCATATGGGAAGTAGTTGGGAGGATAAGGCTGCCTAAAAAGAGGAAACGGGTGCGGAGACACCGGTACAGAGTTCTGTGCCATTCCTGCAGATTGAGTTACAGGTGGACTTGGACTTGGGCTTGGTCCTGATACAGCAGGAGAATTCCCACCCTACAGATTGACATTAAAAACATTAGAAATATATAGAATATATAGAGCCTGAGGTTCCTTGAAAATAGACCAGCAAATGAAAACGAAGCAGAAGAAAAATATTATAAAAGCAATCAGCCTTGCAAGGAAAAAGAATAACAGCTGCATACATCCATATAAAGTAAAACATCAAAGCAGCCAAAAAGAGGGATCTTTATCTATTTCCACGATGCTTTTAAGGAATCATGTGATTAAAACTTGTAGAGCAAGGGAGGGTAAATGATCTGTTTGTGCGTGCAAGTCATTCGCCCATCAGAACAGTTAAATTTAGTCCACCCTTCCAAAGTAAATTATATAATGCAAGTGTCTAAACATAAAATTAGTTATTTGAGTTCAAAATATTAATTTCGGGGAAGGCCAAGCCACACATCTGCACAGTAGAACCAACCTATTTGGCATGTTATTATGATTAATTTACAATTATACCCTTAAGTGTGAGTGTTGTGCGTGTCACAACAAAACTACTGAATTGTGCATGCATGTTTTGGAGCCCCAACATGAAAACAACACGATTACAAAATGGATGACTCCAAACATGCTATTTTTGTTACTGTTAAAAATGTGTTTGTTAGTCCAAACAGCTCCAAGTACTAACACATAATGAGTTCAAAAGAACTTCATGGCAATCCAAGAAATTGCTTGGTTAGTGTACAGTACAAAGTAACAGCTAAGTAACAGTTCAAAGGGCAGCACTTAGAACTGCTCAAGCCAATCAAAATTGAACCTTTAAAAGTTGATTGAAGACTGACCGAAATAAGAACTTAAGGTTTAAAAGTTATTTACCAATTGGAAACAAACAGATATCACATATAGGGTACCAGAATAGAAGGGTTACCACAAAATTTGAAAGGCGAGAAACATCCCGCACCTGCGGTTCAGGTGCTTCGAATTGTATATGCTGACTCCCTAGCATGGATGGCATTAATCCAAGACTATAGTTTGCAGCATTTTGAATAGCTGGGTTCTGAGAACTTTCTGAAGGCATCAGAATATCTTGCTTCATTTGATCAGACTGTGTGAGCACACTGGAAGCAACATTACCCTCTGAAGGCCCTTTCTCAAGGACATCAGGTGTAGGCTGCACATGGTCAGGATAATCCCCTTCATGTGCAATTGAGCTTACACTATGATTATTGCTGCATGGGAAACATGACAGGAATCAATAAAATACCCACACAAAAAAAAAACAAAAACAAAATACAATGAAAACATAGGAGCATAAATTGATAGTGCAGGTCACTTAGTGACAGATTTTTGTGTATCGTTTAAACCTTAACACCCCTTTTCCCAAGAAAAATGTAATAATGGAATGAAATATATACATCCAATAAACCAAACCAATGTGCACAGATTAATCCGATAGTTGAATTGTGTACTCTATTTTGGACTCGCTATAATCTTATCATGTAAGCAACCACAATTTTTATTCATTGTCAGAAAGCAACCCTCCATTATTGAACAAGGTATGGCGCAAAACCTCAGGCAGCAGAAACCCTGTGTGGTGCCCATTAACCCTTTACAGGGCATTCCACAATCATTAGAATGAGAGCAAATGATAGAATGAATATATTAAAGGCATGTCACACATACAAGTATATATGCAACCACACATACATATTATGACTAGTAACATTTACCAACCTAGGATTTTCCGTAGCAGTGTCATCGCTCCTTTGAGACTCAACACCAACCGTAGAACTAATATCACCAGCAGGACCATTAGATTTTATGCTTGGTCCAAAACCAGGATCAAAGCTTCCAAAAGTCAAACCATTTCTCAGAGCTTCGGGAACTTGGAAATGATGAGGAAAGGTCACATGGTGACCCTCAGAGACATTTGAGTCGGGTACTGATTGTGAACTGGATTCGGCATTTACAGAAGCAAGCTCTGGTTCCACAACTACTTCAAAAACATAAGCAAATGAATACATCAATAATCAAAACATTGATTTGCAATCAAGAAACAAAGAGAAAAGTAAAGGACTCTGCAGAGGGATGAGATGAACTTCCAGAGGAAAAATATGTAAAGTAGCATAACGGCCCAACTCAATAATCACTAAGAAGCTGAACAAAGATATTTTAGCTATATTTCAAAATAAATGAACTTCATTATTTGTGAACTATAAATTTCAAAGATAACCGGCCCAACTCAAGTTTGCAGCAGATAAATAAGGTCATTCAAACCACAAGCACCTTCCCAATTTTTAATGAGCAGAACTAAGCCTTTGTTGGCCCGCCAATGGATGGGGGAGGGAGAATGGACACCCATCCTTTGGTGGCCTTGTAAGCTTTTGAAGGAAGAGATAAATGATGTAGGTTTTTACTTAATACCCTTGCTAAACTATAATACATTTGCTTAACAAGGTCAAAATAACCCTTAATTCATCTTCTTGGATCCTTCCAATTGGGAGGATGCAATGTTATGGACCCAAAAGTTATATAATGTTAATCTAGGACATAACAGTCATTTCAGATCATAATACTAATGTATACTCCATAAATTGTATCGATTAAATCATATGAATCCTACACTCAAAGAATAAAGAGTGCATAAATCTTATTGTTAGAAAAGCAGGGCTATATGCAATACCTGTTGAAGGGCCAATAGTCTCCTGTGGAGACTGGCCATCATAAATGGAAGACCTGACGACAGAAGGTCCATCATGGATAGCCAAAGATGAGGATTGAGGTGGCTCAGACAACTGGACCTTTTCTACTGCCTTCAGTTTGCTTGGCACCTTTCTGTTTGCACCCGAGGCTACATTATCAATCTTAGATAAGTCCGAGTCAGCTACAATATGAGGTAAGTGACTGCCAACTTCATTATGATTTGGTTCGGCAACTACCCGCTGGCTACCTACAGCACTTGGGTGTCTGGAAATGAGGGTCGGCACCAATACAGGATCTGAAGGAGAAGAGTAAACAATAGGTGCCGAAGGACTTCCAGAAGAAGGAAGCTGATCAGAATTTGTTGCAGACCTTGCCAAACCAACTCCAATTACAGAACCAAAGGTGGGGATGTTTTTGGAAGGAATTTGTTCTGCAACAACAGAACACACAGGTGCTGCAGTATCTTTATTTGCATCAGTTAAACCATCTTTAAGAACATCAATAATAACACTTGCAGATGGGGGACCATGAGTAGGACTAGAACTCCCATTGGATAAATTTGTGGGGCCATTCGGTGTTGCAATTGTAGACCTGTAAACAGGAAGAAGAAATATTAATATTAAACAAATACGTTGCAAAGAAATGAGCTACCACCAGCAATGAACAATTCATGAAAGCACACAATTACTGTTACATAATTACTTTGTCACATGAGGAGCTGCATCATTTTTTGTTTTCTCCAAAACTGATGAGGATGATGATGTAGGGCCTCTCTCAGTCCGATGGCCAACTCCATTGACCCTTCGAGGAGCTGAATTTCTCCCAGCACCAGCATCTGATAGAGAGGTAAGTCAAGTAAATCAATTATTTCATGATCATCAGGGAAAACATATGCTACAACATGAGATGAACATGCCACACTAGTTGTGAAGTAGATGGGAAAAAAAATAGGATTCTCAGAATTAAATAACTAGCTTATACCAACAGCTCTCAGTAGATACCAACAACTTGTATTGTCACAAAACTAAAACAGCTATTTGATTTTCTTTTTTTGTTCAAAATGTTAGGCAAAGATAGCCAAGGTCGGTAAAAAGGAAACACAACTGTAGCAGATAATTCAATATTTGCAGCTTTGAAACAGAACTTTAGTCCGTACTGCATATAAGTTGCATGATTTGTGATGAATATAGCTCCCTTCTTAACTCACATAAGCAATTCTATGTCATAAGAAACTAAAAACTACCTCAATCCTCTAAGCCCCTCTAAATAACTTTGAAGTCGCACTCACGGATCAACTATTAAATTCAAATATGTACGACAGTTTCTTAATCACAAAAAAGAGGGGGGAGAAGGAAAGGTTCAATAAATAAAACAAAGAGATTTCTCTGACTGGGAGTAAAAGACATTATTTGAGCATCTTGTATCGAATGTGAATAGTACCAGAAGAGATATAATGCCAAGAATAGTTCCCACGATTACCCCTAGCTCCTCGCCCCTGAGTGCTTGTTGACATTCTAGATTCTTCAGGCGCCCTGCTGTTTGAATTCTACAGTAGCGAAAGCAAAGAAAATTACGTTTTGTCTAAATAAATTGATGTAAAACATAATAATAATACTAATAAAAGGAAAAATCAATTATCTCAGAACATACAGAAGCTCTATAATGATAAAATGAAAATAATGTATGTAGCACAGTAAGAGGTGTCCATTTCTGTTCACAGGTGGATTTATGATATATAATAAGGGTTAATCCAAACATGATATGATTATCAAACAGTTTGTGTCATATAACACAAATACAGCCCCTTTTTATCATCAAAAAGTCTAATTTATATAATAAAGCTTTTCCAGGGATGAAAAGCAAAATACAAATACCAATTGCAATGAAAGGAGTACAATGCAGCAGAGAAGATAAACAAACAGAAGCATACATACACAAAAACAGCAGGTGCATATACTTGCACTTATTTATGGGACTAACAAAAACTGAAATAAATAAATAAATAAATAAAAAGACAAACTAAAATTATCATTGGTTCACAAAGGATGATATTTAAACTATCTATTTCCCATAATATTACCAGTCTATGGAAAAACTGTATTGCAAATTAATTGCAACCCTATCGATTGGGAGAACCTAGCATGTAAATACAAGCACAAAAAAATTCCTAGTTCCCAATTCAACATGTGAAGAACTACATCAGTCAATGCTACAACTACTCCTACTGACTTTTGCAAATTGTTGTACTATAGTATCGTGTCATCATGTCTCCTAAACAGCAAATAGAAAAATCCCGTCAAATTGGAGATAGAGAAGTCTTAGACAAGCACTCGATTCAAATGAAACTGATCCATTTGTGCAAACACTATTGCAAAGTAACAAACAACTTTAAAATTTAATCTATATGTGTAGATGGAAGGCAACAAAACAAGTATTAATGCAAAACAAGTAGTACCACAGAAAACCCAATCCTTGAATAGTTCAAAACTATTAGTCTACTATAAGTATTAATGCATTAAAGGGAGTCTTGGGTGTGGTAGATATGTAAATGATAAAGCTTATTTGGCTCAAGGACAAGAAATAATACCTCCTTCCTCCGAGGTTTCCTCTGGACCACATGAAAGGTATCTGTCAAAACAATCATGTATACAACTTAAAAACTGTGACATGAACAAGCAGAAAATAATCACCCAGAGATCAGTGCTCCATGGCCATTGATATATTTGACTCAAACTGGTGGCAAACTATATAGTCACAAAAACCATACCAAGATAACACAAGCAAACCATTTGCAAACACATACTTGCATAACCTGTATGCATTGAGTGACTTATACACGTATTTTGTATTCTAAAAAGCACTAATCCGACCACACCTCGTAAAGGGGCAGCCCAGACACCCAAAGCTGGAGTTAAGAGAGGGTTATTAACATATGCAGACTCACCACCCATGTTTTGTAAGGGAGGCTGCTTCCAGACTCAAACCATTGATCATAAGGTCACAAAGGGGCAACCTTACCATTGCGCAAGGCTCAACCTCTATTCTATCAAACCTCAGTGAAGGTTAGGAGCCACAACTTAAAAGCAGAACACAATAAAAAAAAAAAAAGGACAGCACATATTCACAAGAAAATCTGTTGTTGACTATCAATTTTAGAATAACTTAAAAATCAGACAGCAACAACTTAAAGACTGTTCGAGCCAAGTTCCAAAAATCAAATGTAAACAGAAAATGCATTGAAAAAGACAATGAACCCTCTCAGCAAAAAATCAAAAAAAGAAGACGCTGCATAAAATGCATACCCAGAAACCCTCAAATGTCCTGAAACCAATAGCTCTACCAATCAACCAAAAAGGCACCTTTTTCGATAAAAACCAAAACCCAGATCGTAAAACAAGATGAAACAGACTCCAAACACAATAAATCATAGATACGAGACCAAACACAACACACAAGCAACCGCGCATGTGAAGGAACAGATGTGGGTATACCTAAAAAGAGAAGTTTTTGGGTGGTCTCATTGGGATCCATAGAGCACTCTTTGAGCACAGTGTAGATGTCTTCATCGGTGTGTTGCTTGCCGGTGATCTCTCTGATATGGTGGATTGTTTGGCGCACATTGTTGGGGATCGAAACCCTAGACCCAGCGCCACCGCTGCTCATTCTGAGAGCTAGAGAGAGAAGAAGAAGAAGGAGAAAGGAGAGAGAAAGAGAGAGTGAGGCTAATGAGAAAATTGAAAATATATATTTTTTAATAAAACCTAATTTATATGTAGAGAGATACCTCTAAGCTACAAGGAAAAGAATGGGTAATTTTTTGGCATTTTGATTTTTCTTAGTGGAGAAGTATACCTAAGACGAGAGGTGTTTGGCATTTTGATTTTTCTTAGTGGAGAAGTATACCTAAGACGAGAGGTGTCAATCTCGAGTTTCAGATCGGGTTTGTTCGGATTTAGATTTATAAAGTTAATCTGAATTTTGTTTGAAAAGGCTCCTAATTCATACGGGCCAAGGTCGGTTTTCACTTTGGGACATGTAAGTGCAGGTTTATCTAATCTGACCTAGAAGTTGATCAGATGCCTTACAGTCAAATCGAGATTTCGGTTGTCCGCGACATGGGTCAAGATTGTCGGCTCTATGTAGAACTAAAACCCTTCAAGTCAAGTGATTAAAAATCATTTGGACCTCATTGCGTCTCAAAATTTGAGTCGACCAGCAGAAATTAATTGTTAATCATGTATGAAGTTCTTATGTTATGTTCTAGGGAGGGGAGAAGATTTTGTAAGAGCTTGTTACATTATAATTTTATTTTTTCTAGTTCAAATATTGGCAGTCATTCATAAATAAATATTTAATTAGGGGCTAAATCTAAAAAAAATACAAGTTTATCATCGCCGAATTATTCTATCCTATATTTTAATTTCTTTTAAAAAGAAGTCATTCGTGATTACAAACAATTACAAACACCACTATCCCATGGTGACTCAAAAACAAGATGCAACGATGTGTACATAGTTCTTAACCATTTGATCCAAAGAGTGTTGGTGCGTTATACGTTTTTGAATGGAAAATGTATGGTCTTAATTGATTATAAAAGACATCTATAATAATTTAGGTGTGCTCGAGGTGTTAACCATAATTTTATTATTTGGTTTTAAAGATCATGAATTTGAAATAGTTGTCTAATTAAATTAGAAGGATTAATGATTATAAAAATTGAAAATTATATAAGATTGTTTACTTTTTCACGCGTTACTTTATCATATTTTAGTTTATCGGACAAGTCGGTTGTATTTTTAATTCATTTGTTCGGTCAATTTAATTTGGCCAGTCATTTTATATCATCTTCTTATAAAATAACTAAGTAAAATTTATTGAATATATTTTTAGGATAATCTGAAGAGCTTAATAAGTTGAGTATCAAAGCGAACAAGAACCAATTTTTGACCAAATTGGTTAAACTATCTATATTATTCTTGGCCAATAATAATTTTCGAGTTTAAATTTTAATTAGGCCCGCATCAGTATTGTATTTTACTGATCAAATACCAAGATATGTAGGGTCAAGTAGTTAAAACACTTTGAATTTCCTCTGCAGTCTTGAGTTCGAGCCTCCTTGTTGACGGTATGGAGTGGAATTTGTGGGGTTTAGAAAGCCGCTCTCTTTGAGGAGTGAGTAACATTGTTACTTCGAGTATGATGTCCCGATAAAAAATCAAATAAAAATTATTCAACTTTTCTCAATTGCATACATACACAAGTCATACTTTCGTGAGAGACTGAGTTCGTAAATACACTGATAATCCGCATTCTTTTACTACCTTTTTTTTTTATAGAAAGAAACAATATAATAATATATTCAATCACTTTCCGGTCATTATTCAATATGTTCCTTTTCTTTCTATAAGTAATTTGTAAATATGTGGAATATTTTGTGTTATATATTTACGATGCTTTCTTAGTGTATATTGATGATGTTGACTAATTAGATAGCCGTTTCGAAAATCAATGAGCAGTATAGAAATAAATTTAATATATCGAGTTTGCATGTTATTTTGATTGGATATGTAGAATAGCGTGTTTGAGTGACATAAAAATCCGTACATATTAATTTGAGTGTTTAAATATAGATAATACATCATCGCTATTTTTTTTCCAATCAAACAATGCACGAAATATGTTAAAATAATTTAAGGGATCATGCACTGAATTGTGTGTTCATCCTATTAGTACCGTAACAATTATAGCATAGATTTTGTGTGCATATAATTTACTTTATGTTTCATGCAATTATTCCCAAATTTTAGGTTTGAATTGTCCAATTTATAACTTTTTTTTACCTCATATTATCTAACAATTTCGTAACATTTGTGCATGTTTTAAAGCGTTTTATAGTAACAAGAGTGTGAAATTAATGTAAGTCAACCAAAGTCAACAGAAGTCAAATGGTCAAATGCATGGTTACACGCCGTGCAATGGTAAATATAAAAATTGGGATACGTTATGCAACTCGCGTTTCATAAAAAAGGTTTAGAGCTAATGAAGCTTGGACCGTCGTGCAAGCCCTTTACCGGGAAAGCCAAAGACTTAGGTAAGCACATCAATTAGCTTGAACAAGCCTAGGAGCACACGAAAAATGTCAAGAGACTTAACTTTCGCTAAAATTTATATCAAGACGACATTTCATTTTCACATACATACATCACAAATCTGTGTCCTGGATAGCTTTAACGCTCGAGGTACTACAGCTTAAAAACCATTCAAATCACAAGTAGGAGAAACATGAGACTAATCAAATTACAATCAGACAACATTTCATCTGAACTATTTATTCAAGGGAATCGCCGTTAAATTTAAGGAACGAAAAAATCTGATAACATGATAATACAACTTCCGGACAATTAACCCGCCATTACTAGGTTTCAACAAGTTACGCACTCTTCTATGAACTAGAAATATTACATTTAAAAAAATAAAAATAAAAAGTCGAGAAACAGAATATTTGTCCTCATTGAGGTTCGAAATAGCATAGAATAGGTTACACAACATCAGTCATGAGATAAGAGGATTTATAATTCCATTTCGCTATGAATGATATGAAAAAACAGAAGCGCGGCTGGTAATCAACTGTCGCTCACTGCTTGCTTTGCATAGTCCCCAATCATCGTTTGACTTCAAAGGTTATGCATGTCTCGGTTACTTGAATTAGAGGACAACATGGTGATAGACAGAAATGAAATCCACACCCTATCTACACTTTCCATGTTAGTGATAAATTACAACTTGCAGCTCGACTTTCTCCACCATCAGAGGTTACAACTAAAATCAAATCTTATCAGATTGCAACCTCAGTACCATGCACTGTCCATGATTAACAAATGCAACCAAATGGACAGTAGAGACTAACCACAGCACGACGTCAATACCACTGACTTACGGTTCCACCTTGTGCGGCAGCAACTTTCCTGGCCATGTACTGGGGGGGCTTTGGCTGCAACCCATTAGAACCCTCAACCCCTTCATCTTCTCCCCTCTCATTTTTGCAGGTCGGGGTTCTTCTTGGATACGAGCTCGATGTGGCATATTGGGATGCAACAGCCGTTCCCGTTGCTGCAGTTGTAGGATTCCTAACAACTACCCTCCGTTGTTCAAGAACCTCTGCTGTGGCTGCCCCACAATTGTTGTAGCGCAAAACTGAACTAACTACTTTACCAGGCCTAGCAGCACCTCCTGAACCAAAAGTCAAGTTATCATGCATACCCAATACCTACGACACGAATGTAAAATGAACTATACAACCAAAACTAATGTATTCAAGATGACAATGTCTTCATAAGTAAAGCCGATACGTACATGCCCTCAAAAAGCTGAATCTAAAAGTCCAAGAAAAACAATTCAATGTATTATGTACAGGTTCTACTTATTCAGGAATGGATCAACAGAAAAGCAGCAGGTGCATCCGCCTCGGTGAGTTTTAGTAAATTACGTACTTTATATTTTCATTATGATTGGAAAACTACCCCCAAAAAATTGTTGACATCTCTCATTTTAACAGATGATAGACTTCTCCCACATTAAGAGTCTAGATAATTTCAAATGTACCCTCCAAGTCATACATTTTTCAGTCTAATATATTACTTATTTCTATTTGCCCCAGATTTTTTTTGAGAAAAAGCTAATAGTTTTTCCCTCAATTCAATTTGGAAGTCCTATATTCTTTCAAATATAACAAAATATCTTAAGGTTCTTACAATATATCCAAAGCTTTGAAAGCAACATCTTATATCTTCCAAAAAAATTGCTCTGTGTAAGAAACAACAATGATACCTTGGATAGTGGGAGGAACTTGAAGAGGGAGCCTTGTCATAGGTATTCCATTACTCCTGTTGGCATGTGGCTTGTCAATTTCTTTAATGGAAAACTTAGAGAGATCGTCCGTCACCTCTACTGGATTCTGCACTGAGCTATCTGGATATAATACACATGCCCTGTGTGCATGTTTTTCATCAGCAGGAGGAGATTGACGAGATGTAATCCAAATCAAGCATATATAACAGAATAAGAGTAATTTCCAAGCTTACAACAGTCACCAGAGGATACCTTGGTAATGATGCATGCTGCCTTTCGGGTGGAGGATTAGTTGTGCCATTTCCATACTGCTCCTCAAGAAAAGCGAATTGCTTTTTAAAATGATCAACAGCACTGCGTACAAAATCATAAAAGTTCAAGCATTGAGGAGAATTGAATATAAAAAACATAAACTACAGGAAATTTGATCTGGTACACTCTATATGCTCCTCAAAGAAATACTGAAATAGCCTTGCAATTAAAATTGAGGCTCACGGCTGCAATTCAAAAGATTTGGTGGATTTACATTTAGATTTCGAGTATAGCTCAGATTGTAATGGGGCAGACTCATTTCACTTGATGAACTCAAATGAAACCAAAACAATAGGAGCTAACATCATATAACCCAATTGAGACATCATAGAATAAGCTAAGCCTCTCTTAATATCCTTTTCAGAAAGAGCTAAAGTAGCTCCTAAAGAGATTGGTTATACCTATGAAAGATATTAGATTCGGTATGCAAGGCATGACTATGAATAAAGGAAGAAGGCGAGCTACAAGAAAAAATCACGCAGCTACAATAGTAGCAGCATGGATAAGAGCTGAAATAGGAGTAGATCCTTCCATGGCATCAGGTAACCATATATGAAGGGGTGATTGCGCAGATTGAGCAAGTGAGCCCCCAAATTATAAGAAGGCGCACAGCGCCTAAAAGTTACATGGATTGAAGCACATATTGGGGATTCAAAACTCAGTATACAGTACTAGAGCTTTATTGGTCAAAAGTGTGCTGGGTTAAGCAGTGGGCAATGGGCTTAGTAAGAAACTTAGAATGCTACAGTATGCCCGTTCAATAAATTATGAAACTTAGAAAATTTTCAAGTGAAGCAGAGTAGATTTATGTAGAACATTCACACTATGCTTATAAGATATCAAGATATTATTTTTAAGACTTTTAGGCATAAATCTTCAATCTTCCTAGCTAACTAAGGAATCATTGTGGTTTGCAAACAATGGAGAGCTGAAACACATTAGTACATTGAGATGATACATGAGAACTGGCATGTTTTTCTTAGTTGAAAGTTAAAACAACTCCAGTAACTGAGTTCAATAATATTATAACATCTAGAAGAGACTTTTGAAGGCAAACTGAGTATAGGAGTCAAATCCCCTCTACTTCTAAGAAATCTAGATTTATTCTAAGACTTTTAGGCAAATAAATATATCAGTTCTTAAAATCATTTTGATTTGCATATTTTGGAAAACTGAAACAGTGAAACACAGTGCGTGCAAACCGTAGCACTTTTTCCTAGTGGGAAACAAAGATCCCGGTAACTATTTGAAATGTTTTGGTAAAACCATTACTGCGCTACATAAAAATCCATGACCAATTAATAACTAAAAAGGGCCTCAAGTTTGATAAGAATAGTAAAAAACTCAAAGGATTAATTGTATGATCTTTCAGGCAATCAGGCTATGGTCAAGGAATTGGAAATCAGGCCTACAGACTGAGCAACAATTTGTTCTCTTCAAAAGTGAATATTAGAAGTTCAAGTTGAACAATACTTTACACAAATCAAGAGGCCAACACTTCAAGAAATCCTAGGATTGATGATATAATTTGATAACAAGCGCAAACATATAGATTTATCGTCATTAAATAACCTTTTAAATGCAATAGAAGGACAGCAATCTGATAGACACATATCATTATCAAGAAGAGACAAACATCATCACTCAAATTCAGAAGGTAGCCTTATAATATGCTGCAATTGTGAACAGGATCAAAATCGGGAATTTTAGATTGCAAAAATCAGTAACCAATAACCTCAGCATTAATTTTTTATTGGAGCACGTAATAAGTTCATGTTTCTAATATGAATTATAGAATATAGTAGTAAACAAAAAATTACCAGAATTCCCCACATGCGAAGAAGAATTAAGCATCAAAGAAACTGTGCACTCATTCAAACATTTCAATGAAAAGTTTAACAGGCAGTAAAACTTTCCAACCTTTTCAACAAAGAAAGGAAATCCTCGTGAAATATATATATATA
>JAYMTA010002056.1:0-17694 GCA_036897625.1 Pelargonium cotyledonis | reverse complement strand
GACCACTATGCACCGTGCGTCGGTCGATGCTCGATGAGGAGGGTCGGTGGCCGGCGTTAATCGGGAGATGAATCAGATCTGGAACAGATCTAGACCAGATCTGAACCAGATTTGGTTTTTGTTTTTATTTTTCCTTGTATTCATGTTCATTTGCTCAAATTTGTACCAATTTGTGGGTATGAGCAAATTTGATCATATTTTTAATGAATCTAAACAAATAAAATATGAAGAAAAAAATTAATTTTTCAGAGAGTTTAAAGTTTCCGCCAAAAGTTTGAATTATCCGGTGAGAATATGAAGTTTTCGGCAAAGCTGTTCTTGACTAATGAAGAAGAAGGGTAAAAATGGTATTTAAGAATTTTATACAGTCATGTGGATGGCATGTGATGAGAGAGAGTAATTTTTCATCCAAGTTAACTGACGGAACTACGATTGCATAGTTTAGGGTAGTCGAAAGTTAAAAAATAATAGTTTAGGGTAGTAAGTTGCAAAAGAGTGATAGTTCAGGGTAGCCATCTGTAATTACCCTTATTATTAATGATTGTCTTCAATTGTCTAGAGATTTCGAGAATGTTTTTTTCTCTTTTATTTATTAGTCTGCGAATGTAGTAGCTCACGAACTAGCGAGGGCTTCTAATTCTGTGTATCGATGTACTTGGGTCACCCCGGATAGTCCCCCTGTTGTGATCCGCGATTTGGGTATTTACTTGAGCCAACAATGGAAGACAAACTTTTAATAGTGAAAGACAAACAAAATTTAAGAATAAAATACTACTAAAATACGATTCAATGCAGAAAAATACTACCTCTGTCCTAAAATGAGTGTCCTGTTTGTCAAAATTTTTTGTCCCAAAATGAGTGTCTTGTTTCTATTTTTAAGTTATTATTATTTTTTCCATATTATCCTTGTCACTTATGCACATGGACAAATTTTCACATGGAGTGTAGGTGGAAAAGTGAGGACTATATTGAAAACACACTAAATTATCTTTGTAATTCTTAATTTTTACAAAAAATGAAAACAAGACATTCATTTTGGGACGGAGGGAGTATGAAAAAGTCTATTTAGACGTAGTAAACATATTATCACCACTCGTTAATAGTGAATGTGATGATGATATATAACAAGTCGTCTGCAAGCGAATCAAATGCGAGGAGCCAACAGTAATGATGAATCCAATGGAAAAATAAACTTAATCAAGTTGAATTTGCTAAATTATGCTTATTCAATGTATGATGCGAGTAAAAAAGAATTGAACAATAGGATTCTTGAATCTCTTGCTCAATCAATCCAGTAGCAGCAGTAGAGAAGACAACAGAACAGCTTTCGTGGACATTTATTACGTCCTCTTTTGTAGTCACCTTAATGGTGACCTTTTGCATGTGAATAGATGTATGGTTAAACCTGCTCATCAGGTAGCTCGTATAGGCTCAAAAGGCCTAAACAAACAATGGCTCTGTAATAATCTGATGTACGTTCTCTCTGTTTAATATATTATGTTTAATTATCAAAAAAAAAAAATAATAAATAAATCAATTTAAATCTTGTTGAATCAACCAAAAATAGTACACACTCATCATTCCAGTGTCTGAATACACTGAATGGCATATTACTTGACTACATTTGAAATGAAAAATGCTATTGGAATAGATGAAACAATGGAAACCATATCTTTATTATTATTCATGCATATTGAATATACAAATTACACAGCATGAAGGGATAACAAAAACTGTAGGTGCTTTTTTTTTTTTTTTTTTTTTTTTGCAACTCTACCATATACACAGCAATTTTGTAACTGGAATTCTATCAGTGGTTAAAAATGTAAGAAATAATGCATCAAAATCTCAGTTTTAAAAAGCTTTTCCATTCGGGGAAGGTTAAGAGTTGAACATTTCCTCACCGAGCGCTTTAATCTTGTTGACCAGAAGCGTTTGCTCCCTTTCAAGCTGGACCATGTAATCTTGCTGCAAATCCCCAAGGCTTTTCATCTCACTCAATGTTGTTGACAACCCGTCAAGATCGCCATCCGCAATAAATGATTGAGATTTCACCAACAGTTTTTTCATCTGATCAATAATTTTGGAAAACAATGAATTAAGGTTTCGAAAGACAATCATACTGGCTGTTGTGAAACCTAACATGTCCTCACCTGGCTAGATGTTTGTTGTGCTCTACTCAAAGAGAGTTCCAAGGTGGGCCTCTTCTGTAGCTCTGGAATTTTTCTTGTGATCTGAATATGGATCTCTCCCCTTCTCACACCTTGAAGAGGTATCCACTTATCAAACATCTGATTTGGAGGCAATCTCTGGTATTCCACAACACAATCTCCAATGCTAGATGTCGGAAGCACGGCATTGTGGTCTTTCACATGCAATGCTAATGGACTGCCATCATCTGGAAACTCTAAGGTCTGATCCCACCGAGGATTCAAAGTTTTATACATGATCTGTGAGGCCAAAAATGACACATCAAGTGAGTTGTTTAACAGAAGAGAACAGAAATGAAAGATGCATCCAGATATGATATAAATAGCCTTTGTTAGAGCTGGCAATTTGGAACACGCCGTTAAATTAAGTGTCTTTGTGTTTGAGATATCAATTCTTGTGCAGGTTGGAAACCCATGAGATCACGGGTCTTGTTCAGCAACCAAATAAAACCAGCTTCAGAAAGTATGTGATTTGCTTAAACAATAAGGAATTCATGAATCAACAATTAACCCTAATACTACAATACAGAAAACACAACAGTGAGAGACGCAACCATGAAAATGTAGAGATAAGAAATCTCAAGGTTCACGGGAAGGGCTAGAGACCTATTATTGAAATAATGAAGGTAGTCTATTCTAACCTTTGTTCTCCTCTTCAAGCTCCCATACTGTACCCTTACATATGGATCACTTGTCCCTCTGAGATCAGCAGCAATAAGGTCTTTGGCTTCAATGAGAACAATTTCAACCCAGCCATTGCCTGAATTTCCACTTGAACCCTGTACTTAACCAAAAAGGAATATATAAATTGGAGTTTACTGTAATTAACTACAAAACATACTCGGGGTGCCAATTTGTCAGAATCAACCAGAATTTATCTGGATTAGAGGGGAAGATATTTCTATGTCCGCCATAAGATTTGGGCCTTGATGTAAAACCTATATTGAGTACAGAATCCTAGACCAAACCACCATGAATTGCAGCAACCATTTCAATAGTTCATTAGTTTGCCAAGATGTGTTTTAAAGGGGAAAAAGGCTATTCGTCATGCAACTACTTGATTATACAAGTCATACACAGAAATAGCAGTTATGCATGTTTATCAACTCATACCCTCGATCCTTCAGAGTCTTCGACTCTTACTGCTTCTATTTGAAGCCTTAATTCTCCCGAGTTCACTTTCTCAAGGGGGATCCAGACATCGCGCCTTAATCCATCTACAAGTCCTTCCAAATTTACTCGTGCACTGCCAATGTTTTCATCCCCAAAGGTTTCTTCAGAGTAGCATTTTATCTTGAGATATTCACCATCTCCAATCTCCTCAAATTCAAACTTCTGGTTCCACAGAGGACTACAAGCAGGTGAAGTTCTTGTTTTCTGGATAGCCTGAAGATAAAGTTAACAACATTGGAGTTGATCACATTCATAGGTTACATGTGGAAAAAAAAATGTTGCTTGCAAACAACCATGCCTTGTATATCATGTCATATTGGCAAAGAAAGAGAGATCACCTTTCCATACTGCAATTTAACATAAGAGGTGCATTTGTCTTTTACCATCAAATCTTTTCCCTCGACAACACTTATGTAGATTTTCCTTCCAGTACGTTCCAGATAATTTGATGACCCAAATAGAGATTGGCGAGAGCTAAGCTGACTATAATTCAGGCTACGTGAGCCATCCGAGAATTGCCATTCTTTTAAGACAAGCCTCACTTTCAACTGCACAATTTATTGATATGAGAGGAAAAAGAAGAAAAAGGAACCACAGTAGCTAGAATGCTATGCTTAACTATTTGAAATGCCAAGTTTATTTAGCCTCAACAGTCAACACCACCGAATAATGCTAGATAAGGAAGAAGAATCTTATAAAAAAAAACATAGCAACCCAGTGCACACTTCCACATAGTGATGTCTGAAGAGGGGGATTTATAGACAAAGCCTTCCCAACTGTTTTGTGGCGAGGCAGGTTCCCTCGAGTTCACAAGACAGCAATCCTGGGTTCTAACTAATAATGTCATTTCAGTTTTGAAATTGTTAAACTGAATTCCAAACCAAAAGCTTAACCTGATAGTAGGAGGGCCTAACTAGTATACCAAGTGGCAATGGATTTCACATTCTTTTGATGTAGGATAACGTTAACACTCCCCCTCACGTGCTGGTTGGATCACACAACGGACCATGCACGTGGAAAAAAAAGGGAGGCAACAAAAATGGGTCACTATGCCCAAACCAAACCAGTTTTGACACCACGTTAAACTTAACTCCAACCCAAAGGCTTAAACTGGTAAGTGGACATCCCAACTAGCATATCAAGTGGCAGCGGACTTCAAATTCTTTCGATGTGGGATAGCATTAACACAGATGACCAATTAAATGCCCCAAAAATTAAAGGAACAAATGAAGTGTCTGTCAAAGGAGAATATACACATTCCACACTGTAACTAAACTAGTAATCACAAAAAAAGAAAATATTTTAACATGTTCTAATGAATCATTCGAAAAGTTGACACCTTGCTAGTTGAGGATCTACCTTTTAATATGCACTCTAATAGAAAAGTGAAGCTCTCATTCAATGACAATATCACAGGTAATTTTTTTTTTTTCTTATGAAATACAAATGGTGTGGAAAACCCATCTACTTATATGGATGAAATGATGGGCGCAACTTGTTAAACCAAGAGAAGCAAAATTAATGTTTATATATATATATATCAGTAACTTGGTTCTTTTCTTGGTTTTCTGGATAATCCACTGCATAAAACCTTCATTATCTTGGTTCCCTGTAAGTACAAAGTTTTACCCCCAGTAAATGTTCTACTCCCTCCATTCCATAGTAAGTACCCAGCTCATGTACTAGGGAAGGTGTATCACATGCATTCTATTTAATTTTGTCAAAAGATTCACATTGCCTCACCCTCACGTATATCAAAGGGAAAAAGTTGAATAAATAAATAAATTAATAATATAAATGGAAAACTAGATGCTTTAATAGTTGCAGTTTAGACTATAGAAACTTCTAGGATATCCCAACAAAAAAATATACTTGTGTTTTCTTTCAAAAAAGAAGAAGAAAGAAATATACTTTTGGACGGTAGTATTAAAAGTTCACCCACATATACATACATAATATCATCAACTCATTTCAAATTAGAAAATCCATTGAAAGAGACTCAAAAGGATACCAGAACTTGTCATAGGCAATATTCACTACAGTGCATGGAAAAATTCAAATAAAGGGATTAAATACCTCCCCTGAATTCACTCCCTCAAAAGGAACAACCATTTCAACTTCTTTTCCACAAAACTGAGCATGCTCGGCTATTGCACTGGAGTCGGGTCCTATTGCCCAAAATGTTGTGGAATCATCCGCAGCATACTTCACCTGCTTGTAGGGCAGAAAAAAATTGACAATTAAAAGGATGATAAAGCAATAAATATGCAGAAAAATATATTATCAAGAAGTGAAAAAGGAAGTTTCAAATGAACTGTCTATGATCGAGGTAAATTGAAAGAGTAGAGTTCTGATGTGTTCTCTCGTGGATGGTGCAAATGGTCAGTAAGAAAATATAGATGGAATGAATTAGATGACAAGCATGATTAACAATAATGGGTTACCAGTCATAGCTGGACATTTTCTATACTAAAATTGATTGTTATTAGCTATTAAATAACACTACACATCCTCAAAATGTTAAGGTGAAAAATACTGACCACATAGATAGAACAAATAACACAATTTACTTCTCTGATTTTGACTAACGTGTGAAACATACTACAGTGCACTTTCTGTGAATCACATAACGTCACACCAAATTACATGATCCAGGGCTTTATTGAGACCATATACACAATAAGTACCTTAATTTCGCAGCTTGTAAGATAGTCATACTTCACACTGTTTGGGGTAGAGTTAAAAAGATGGAATCGAAGAATTCCTGTATCATCATGAAGAACCATATTAAATGTTGATTCCCATTTAGGACATGAGCCTGCTCTTACATCTGTTCTCCTAGTTAACTCTTCAACTTCAACCTCCACAAAAGTCCGCAGATCTCTTTGAATAAGGTGTTCTTCTAAAGCACCATTTGAAGAATTTATTTGGTGTTGCCTTTTAGAAGTGCATACTCTTAAGCTATTTCTAGCAAGTTTACTTGCAGAAATCACAGTCACATATATGCTGCCACCTACAGCTCTTTTATTCAATTTGACTGCTGGAAAAGATAAACAACGGCGTCGAGGTTCAACCATTGTTTTGACCAAGGTGTCAGTAAAAAGTTTAACCTGCAAGAAAATGAGAGATACTATTAATGTACATAATTAGCTTCTCAAAGTAGCAAACTAAATCCTTAAGATCAGCTAATCTAGGCTATGCTTTCTCTAAAGGAAGTACAATTGAGAAACTGAGTATTTATAAGTTTCCAATCAAGCATAAATACTTCTATTTTGGTTGGGCAATCATGCAAATATATGCTAATTTTATAGTAAAGCAGAAAATGATAAATAAAACACTGTATATCCCTCAAATTCTACAGAAAACGGCCAGTGACAATAATTTGACCATTGAACCAAGTTATAGGCATTATCATAGCAGTACAGATAAATAAAATGAGAATAGTTGCAAATATAAAGCCCGAATATAAGCGAACACAATCTGAATTAGTTTTGCATGCCCTCAAATATGATTCAACGAGAAACACACCAGCCATGAAGAAACACCAGGCAGCTCAGTAACAGGAAGTGACTGGCTTCCACCACTTCCAAATGCAATGCCTATTCTCACTTCGGGAACTGAAACAAATGAGCATAAAATTGCTTTCCCATCCAGAACCGGCATTAATAGAAGCTGTAAATGAAACAAATGAAGAAAAATATTAGGAAACACAACCAAAGGTTCAAACATAAATTCAGTAAGAACAAGAATCAGCCCCATCTATAAAAAACATAATGCAAATTTATTAAACTGAAATTCAAATATTGAATCAAATGAACCAAATAAACTTAAATCTTATATTTAGCTGAAATGATGCATTCCCAATTATTTTGTAGATTTATAAAGTGATACAATGATTGGAGGGGGAAATAATGGGCCACACTTGTTCTTTTGGTCTTCCTCAAGCCAGGCTTGTCCGAGGGGTAAAAGAAAAAAAAAATTGATTCTTCTGCTTTTTTTTTTTCTTTTCTTTAGGGCCGTCCACCAATCCACTACATAGCAAGTACAATAATATCTCCAAGACGATGTTTTAACCATATTGTAATTAACATTCACATGATAACATGCCATGTGATAAGACTCTGTGTCCAAAACATACAAAAATGGTAAAAAATGATGTTTAGATAGATGCTTTCATTAACATATTTCATTCTCACTAAATAATCTTTCATTACAATGAATAATTTTATTGGCCTAAACTATTGATATTTGAAAGAATAACACACATAAAAGCAGATCAAGGTGATACAATTCACTTCTTAACTTTCCCCTTTTGAGCTTCTTAATTATGAACTGGGTTATTGTCTTCTAGCAGGACAAGAGATGAATGCGGAACAAAGTACTTCACATACATCACCCTTTATATGGAGACTGTTTATAACAATTCGTGCAGTTCCAATTAACGGCTTGGCAAGCTTTGCAAGCAACAAAATGCTCATGTCATTGGTGTCCCAATCAAATCCCAAATGCATGATTTTCTGTCAAAATAAATAGAGAAATGCTTCAAATAATACCCTAGTGATCTAAAGTTGTATTTCACTGCTTGAAGGAAAGAAAAGAATTACATCAACCAAAATACAACAAAGAAAAAAGGATAAATTAACCATGGTAGTAGGATGTATAGTTGTTATCATGAATTTACATAAAAACTGTGTACATGTAAATTAGTATATTCCTATTTATTCATTAAATGGTTGAGTCAAAAGCCCATGTCTTTGCACCTATAATTAAATGAAATTCTAAAATCTTCCAGGTTGCTGCTACAGAAATCTCACAGCAGTGTCAGGAAACATGTTCTGTGATGACGTTCCTTGTCAGACATCTACCAAATACTGGAGTTAACATCACCAAGCTGATAAATACAGGGTGAATAGTATTTAGTTGTTTACAGTATGACTTTTTGTGGTCACTTTTATATTTTTCCCATGGTAATTTTATGTATTATTTTTTGGTATACTATTCTGCACTCCAGTTAGGATATAGAGGCAAAATACAGTCCTTGGTTATCTTTTTTTTTTTCTTTTTTTTTTTTGGTAATCTTCTTCAGTGTATGAAATTTTTATCACTACTTTCCAGAATTAACAAGCTTGGCATGGTAGGAACTCTCCTAGTAGCCTAAAACAGGGACTTCCATTCTAAACATTGATAAAAGTGCATACTTTTCTTGTGAATTTGATGTACAAAAGATAGCCTTACAATCTTTTTTTTTAAGCTAGTGTCACACAAGGAGTTTCCTAGTGCTTGTTTGGGAACTCTAACTTTCCCTCCTTTTGCTCCTTTTCCTCCTCCAGCTAGGATATAGAGGCAATGGTCTTGTTTGGCAAATTTCATTCTCTCTCCTCCTCTTTGGTCTGCCAACTAAGCAAAAGAAGGAGAGACAGTGTTTTTGGAGAAGTTACAGATTCATAACTGCAGGGGAGAAGGAGGAAAGAGAAATTATATTTGGGGCCATTTTATCCTCATACCTTCCTTGGTTAATGACATGACTGTCCCTAAATCATCATCACTTTCATCAATTTGAAACAACATTTGAACCACCGTTGCAGCTTTAATTCATTGGTATTAAAAACTCATCTTACTGTAAACCACACTAAATTTGCTTTATATTGAAGAGAGACTTCAAAGACAAACACAGTTGAGGATGTACTGAGGAAGGTTTGGCGACCAACACTTACTTTCTGGAAGGAAAGATTGGTTATTGCATTACATAGGTTAGTTGAACATATGTATTTGCTAAAACTCTATTTCTTAGTTTGATTTATTCATGATAATAGTTGGTGTGTAAGATTATATTTAGTTGCTTATTTATCATTTCGAAATATTATAAATATATTTGAATGTTATTGGATTTAAGTTTTCTGTTAGTTGGTTGTTACCCAAAACTAGAACATGAATTGGAAGACCAACAATTAGAATTGGTCGACCAATTATTTGAATAGGCTAAAAAAGTATACAAATTGGTCAACCAACTATATGAGTTGGTAGACTGACTATCTTGAATAGGTCGACAAACTAATCTGGGAAATAAAACTAATGATACTTTTTTTTTTCAATCTACATAGATGGATAAAAACTATCATAAGTCGTTTAATTCTCCTTCAATTGAACAACCAAACAACAATGGAAGTAATTATCCTAGTTGGTTCCCTCAAGGTACCAGAAACTATAACAAATGACAACAATTTCCAAATGTTGTAGGCCCTCCCGGATTTATGTCTCAACAATGAATTCCATCACAATACAACATGTTTACTCAACCCGATCCTATTCCAGCTTCGCAGGGTCATAGTAGGAAGACAACAAGTAAAAAAAAAAAATAAACAACTTTAATGGACGGTTGAGATATGAAGTTGGCTAATCAAATGGCTAAAAATCAATTGCAACTTTTGTATTAATTAAAATAGATATTGCAGGGTTATTTTTGTCATTTCACAATATTACTACAACTTTAATCCCAAAAATTACCAAACACAACTCCTTTTCACACCTCCTTTTACAACCCAACTTTTACAAACATAACCCAAATCTCCTACAGACTCTCTCTCTTCCTTTTACCTCCTTTTACCTCTTATAGACACTCTCAAAAGTTCCAATAGACATACCAAACGAAGCCCTAGTCAAACAAGCATAAAAGCTTATTATTGCAACTATTACTTTATAATAGCAGCTCATATTGGCTTAAAAATTATAACTAAAATAGAAAATCAAGTTGCTACAATAGATTTCAATGGAGAGAAATTTGATGCATCTCTACCGAGGACTTCCAGATTTTGGAATAAAATACTTAGAAAAAAATTAAATAGAGAAATCAAACCTGATCACCGGAAATTGACCAGCGTATCCCTTGTAGACCCAAGCTAGATGGGTACGAGCCTAATGAAAATTCAAGCAATTCAATTTTTTCCTACATTTAAGGATTAATTTTTTGTAAACATAAGTATACCATAGAGTTGTTAATTCAAAATGCATAAAGAAGAAATAAATTCACTTACTATAAGCCTTGATTTTAGGTTCTTTAAGCGTTTCTGGAAATAAAATCAGAAAACAAACGAACTTAAATATTATATTTCTTGTAATAAAACAAGTTTGTGGCATCTAAAATGAGATTTCAGCCAAATAACACAAGCCAACATCAAGAGTGACAATATCTTCACATGGTATCTAAAGTTTTTTATTATAAATTCTTCGAGAAATATATTATTTCTAAGACAGATAGAAACACTACCAAAGTTATGGATTCCCTTCCCAAGTAGTTTGGAAAAGGAGGTAGCAATAAGTATTTAATTATATTTCAGATCCATTTTTAGGAAACTTTAATCAAGGTAAAAGAGATATTGTAAACCCAAGGAACAGGAAGAGGCAGACTTTATTTATTTTTTTTTACTAAATCACGAGGTAAAAGTTGCAATCAGGAAACATAACTAAGTTCGCATAGATGCATAAAATATTCTACAAATGGTGTACCGGAGAGTCCATCCTATTAAAATCTATAAACAGTTTTCTTGCACTAGCTGAAACAAGACAAATATGATATATCTACAACTAAACTAAAAAAGATAATCTACCTACTATCAGATCAAAACTTGAAGGTTCTGTACATGGTAAAATCCATCAACTGATTTGCTTAAAATCCTTATATAAAAGGAGCATGTAGATTCCAAATATGTCTACATGGTAAAATCACTTCATCAATTGATAGGCTACCAAACAAGAATATTGACATGCAAATAGACATGGAACAAAACGTAGCCCCATCTCTCTGTACAGGTTATGTGGACATCAGTTACAATAAAGTGGAGGGTCCTCACTTCAACAATGGATGAGAACCTTATTGAAAACTTTGGGTTAAAGTAGTGAGGCCAAACTTCCATCAATAGCTTGTTTAGCCACTCACAGTGCTCCAGAGGTGTTATTGGCTGCAAAAATATGCAAGAGAAAAATGAACAACAACTTGGTTTTACTTGAATTTAAAAAAAGGGAGAAAATTTTACTGTGGTTTTCAGTATGATTTGTTTCCATTCTCTATTTAAGTCTTCCACAAGTATTCGACGTTGATAACTCCCATACTACAGTCACAAGAATGATACCTCATGTTACCACATTTATATTGTCATTTTCACTTTACATAAAACCTATCAGTGCATAAACAAGAGAAAAATAGCTGGCATCTTGCATAGAAATGCAAAATTCTTTTACAGTAAATATGATTTTTGCTATTTAGAACTGGAAATTAGAGAGTAGAGAGAAAATAATATGATACCCACACAGAGCAGTGTTGTGGCAACTCAGTGAGTTTAGTGCCCTTATACTAAATAATACAACTGAGAGCCCATACAGCTAAAATTACAAACACTTGGATATTGTATATACTCAACAACCTTCTGAAACTGATAGTATTACGGCACCAAGGAAACAAAATTTCAACTCGTAGGTATACCTAAAATTCATACAATAAAGTTTTCCCCTAAAAGCATAAAACCCTTTATAATTGCATTTATCACAGTTATGGATAATAGCAGAGAGAGAGAGAGAGAGAGAGAGAGAGAGAGAGTACAGTATAATTGTACTCGTCAAGTTGAAAAAGACAAGACATTGATCCATAGTCGCCTACTAAGAAAGAACTCCTATTTAAAGTACATACTGAAACATAGTAATATATAAAAGGGGCCGCCCCACCGCAAACAGTTCTAGCAGTGCCCCGCACTGCTGGGGCTGTACTATGTCACGAAGACATATGGAACTGGCCTGAAGTTTGGAAAAATTAGTGACAATATACCATTCCTTGCTGAGCAGTTGCTTGTTGCAAAACTCCACCATGTATGTTGAGCATACTAGAGAACATATTCTCTTTAGAAGCCTACTTGAATAATGAGATCAGCTACATTTGCTTTTCTACTTCAGCTCTCAAAAACAACTTTTAGTGAGTAAGGTTATTATTTTCAGTATTGATCATTTGCTAAGTACAAAGAAATACAATTTCGAAAGAGCACTGAATTTGATTATATAGTGCAATAACCTTACACTAAAAAAACAAAAATTTGAACGGCAATGAGAAAATCACTTGCAGAGATTCTAGAAATTATCAAAAGAGGTGAGCATATTTGCATAGCAACAGTTACTGGGAAGCTAACACAACAGAACAAAGCACTAAAAAAGTTACACATCAAAAGGAATTGATGCTCCAATGATAAATACAGACGCAGAAGATAAATTGAAGAAGCGAATCACCTGAATAGTTGCCCAAACGGCTAAGACAAGTGGAACCCAATTGGAGAGAGAGAAGAACCATTTCTCGATAGCCCAGAGGAGCAGAGCCAGAGGAACCAAAAAAGGAAGAAGAGGCTTGTCTTCCAGGATTTGGTTGAACAAGTCTCCAACCGTGGAAGCTCTCCTCTTCCTTCGACCCATTTTGACTTTGAATTTGTCGGTCCCGTCCCAGATGATCAACCCAATATCTCTCCTCCCACACACAGCAAAACTAAGAGTTTCTCAACCGTAATGCAATCTTATCAATCAGAAAGAGAGAGATCGATCGGCATGAAGAAGGAATTCCAAGTTTCAGGGATCAGAAAGAGAAAATTCACACAGTTATTTTCCCGGGAAAGTTGGTTTGAAAAAGAAAAATGAATTTAAAAAGCATTAAGTATGTGAAAAGATGGAAGAAGAATTCACAGGCGTTTACTTGTTCTGGAAATGGGAGCAGAGAGAGAGAGAGAGAATTTGAAGCAGAAAAGGAAGGAAAAGGAAAAGGAGAAGACAGCGTTGAAATAGGAAATAGGCGTCTGTCTGTCTGTCTCAAATATCAAAACAGCCGGTTCTATTCTATAATGGTTCAAATATAGGACAAAATGCTAAATAAACCAACTTTTGTGCACAAAATGACAAGGCAACCTACGTGAACCCTACTTATTTTGTATTTTTTGTAGTTTAAAATTAATTTTAACGAAACAACCCGATGTATATGATACCATCACCCTTCCATGAATTTCTAGTGCGGAGCGCCCGGTTTATTAGATATCTTACACACGTGACGCGTTGTAACTGGACCAACTCATCATAAGAATATTTGATGTGTCATGTCTTATTTGCTGACACATCATTTTGTACACTTATTTTTGTACAAAATTTTGTACATATAGCATTGCTCAATATAGACATCCAAAAATATGGAATTAATTGGTTACTCGATAGAGAAAGGTTGAGGAGGCAAAATTTGAAGTTGGGTCGGGTTGATGAACCCCTAATATGTATTTATAGAGTTGTGAGATGGTCAGGTCGGGTTTCAGATTTTAGGCATAAAATGAATTATTTTTGTAGGTATACTCGTCCCGATCCTAATCCAACCCAATTTTTTTCGAACCCACCAAAACGGGTTGGGTTTTGGGTATCCAGCGACAAATCCATTTTGTCAACTCTATAAGAAGGTACATCTCCTCTCCTTTAATGGAATTCCAACTTACATATGTATATCTTCGTCAAGGTTAAATAATTTGGGATATTTTATGTTGGTTGAAATTTTGAGATCATATCTTCATTAGGACTTTTACAATTTTGTTTATAATACAGCTACTGCAACGAGTTGTAACAGATCTATGACTTCTACGCTAACCGACTATCACGCCAGTTTGCTACCTCAACTTTGAACGCTGAGTCATTTAACAAAACACACATTTTTAATAAACGATGCCAGTGGTTGACCTTGAAAAAAAAAACGCCAATTGACAAGGGAAAAATAGCATACAACCTCACCATCGTCTTCTTCCTTTGTTGTTGAGCAGCAATGAAACCCAAAAAAAAAAATTCATAGGTGTTGTGTTGTCAACCAGATATCGTAGGACTAAAGATTATGGGAGATCAAAGATTTCATCGACGATTATAGAGATATTTTTAGTTGGAGTTTTCATTGATTCTTGAGCATAAGAATTAAGAAGTGGACTTTGATATGGATTCAGACCGTAGAGACTTTAAAAATTTATGATTATGGGGATGAAAGGTAAGTGATTATGCACACAAACAATCATAAGATATCAATGAGATGACGATACGTGACACGCCAATC
This sequence comes from Pelargonium cotyledonis, assembly GCA_036897625.1. Taxonomy (NCBI): domain Eukaryota; kingdom Viridiplantae; phylum Streptophyta; class Magnoliopsida; order Geraniales; family Geraniaceae; genus Pelargonium; species Pelargonium cotyledonis. Next base: position 3,213 of record JAYMTA010002056.1, on the reverse strand, counting down.
TCGACCATCGACCACATCAACACACCCAAGTCAAGGGCCCGATCATGTGTCAGGTCAACCTTGGACAAATTTTGGATCATATGGACGGGTCGCGCTTACATAAGACATTGGAGGCACAAGTAAACACAATAAACTCCAGCTTAAGTGGTGATAGATGGCTCACTTTAACTAAGAGGTATTAGGTTAGAAACCTCACAAGCGCATATATAGTTCAATCTATTTTTTATGAGAACCATCTCTCAAATGAAACTCCCCAAGGAAGTTCTTTAAGGAAGGTAAGAAGCCTCCACGCTAAGCTCCCGGACACAACAACTTCCGCACTCCTTCTGCGCGCTGCTTCTGACCTGCGTGTACCACACTCTCATGAGCCATCATCCGTGCAAGCGTCTCTTTCTCCCTTATGTCCCTCCACATGTAGCTTAATTTGTGTACAAGACTGCACAACCTCTATTCTATGCACACCAGCTACACATTACATCATACAAACTTTATTGCACATTTGTCGACCTTCACGCGACCCTTATGCGCGAACTGACATTCGTGGTTGATCTCAACGTGTGAGTCATTTGTCCTCGCACAAGCTGCTCCGTGCAAGCCTCATTGCCACAAGCACGCATTCCTGCGTCCAAGTCCAAAAAGCTCTTCATCCGCGCACTTGGACTCACACATAGCTTCTAAGAGTTGCTCATCCATGTGCTCACGTCTGCGCGCTGAAGGACGTGACTGTGTAATGATATTCGCGCATAATAGCTACAAGCGTCTTTCCCATAAGTTTATATCCGCGTACAAAGCCTCACTGAATTGCCCATGTACATAGCTCTCATGCATGGTTTCTATACATAGCTCCCACATCCATGATCACGAGAGCCAAGAAACCATCATCCATACGCCTATGCGCAATTCATCGGTGTGCGGATCCCTTATGAGCAAGCTCCCACCTTCATGATTGTTTTTGTTCTTACACACACTCGAGTTACACGATAGCTTCTCACGCACGCCTATCATCATGAGACCCCTTCTCGCATATCTGCAAGTACTCATGTCGCCCTCTCACGCATGTATTTGCAGACACCTATGGTCTCTAATCAAACCTTGAGCTTCTTAGCATATGTTGAGAAAAAGCTTGCACAAAGCAAGCTTACACAAAGCAAGCTTACACAAAGCAAGCTTACACAAGCTATATCGGATAATCAAACCACAAGCATTAGGGTTACATCTGAAGTATTCGGGAATAGGGAAGACAATTGGCATGTTCCCTAGTCGAGTTCCAAAGGACAAATTAGTAAAGTTAGAGGCCGAGCCAACACAATTCTCGACGAATCACGCACCGCCACATCACCAAGTGAAGTGAATGGAGGCCTATAAATATGTCTTCTAAGCAAAGGTAAAAGGTTCCACAACTTCATTCTAAAATTTGTATAGAATTCAAGAGAAGGAAAACTTCTCAAGCATTCTTCGCAATTCATTAGAGATCTTCAAACGTTCATTGAATCACTCGAGAGTTCTTTGAAGATCTTTGAATCTTCACAATATATTATATATTTGTGTTGAGATTCTGATTCTCACAGCCAAGATTGTCTCCCAGATACACATCCGGGTTCTCCGCTTAAGAATGTGCTGATATGTGCAAGTGACAGGTTTAGTCACTCAGATCTAAAACATCGACTTGCCTTAGTTATGTGACATTGGAAAAAAAAAATGAGACAATATCATTTTGACCGAGTCAAAATAGCCGAAATAGCGGTTCTATTCCTGGGAACAACTTGAAAGTCATTATTTTCCACCATTGATAGATTACAATGGACAACACTCTCTAACATGAAAGAGATACTCAAAAAATACCCATTCTTGTCCACTTTCCTAGATAACAGCAAGATGAGTGAGATCGTAGGGAAAGTATCATTCTTCATTGCATCATTTATCAGACTCAAGATGTAGAGTGACACCAACACCATCCATAAGCTTATAGGAAAATGCTCGTTTCTCCTTACATTCCTGACCAAACTAAAGATGAAAAAGATTGCAGGGAGGTGTTCATCCCTTCTTGCGTTCCAAGCCCACATCAAGATGAAGAGAAAAGCTTTTGTCAACCTAAGACTAACAATGAGAGATGCAACTCTCCACACATGATCAACCGACACCATAAGAGGAGTACCATCCTCATCACATCGAAGAAGCACAAGAAGCACAAGACCCCAGCCGTTACCCCAGCAAACATAATGGTTTTGGGAGGACACTCCAGACACCTAACCCGGAGAAGCATCACCCCAAGTACAAGGTATTGCTTCTTGTCCTTATTCGAAACTTTTTCCTACCATTAGAAGGAATGAGCCCAGAGCTCTTACAAGCCATTACCGACCATATGGCCACCACTCAACGGTTGACTAGAATATTGACAAACCCTCCTCAAGGTGCAAAATGCACATTCATCATGATATCTTTCTCCATCTGCTATGAGGAATATGGTTCAAAGCCCCAACCGAGAGGCTAGAAGAAAGCAAGCTTGAACAAGGTCTCAACCAAGTGAGATGGTGTACTATCAATTTATAGGTGTTCCACTTACAACTTACCGAACCAGTGTACCTAGAAGCCAGTTCCCAATAGTTACATAGATAGGGAACCACCAAAAAAGTAGCAGTAATAGAATCAACAGTATGGAGAAACTTTTGACTATACTAAGATATGGAGTGGGCAAAGGTTCCTAAAGGACAACATAAAGGAAGAGAAATGAAGAGTTACTGCCTTATCTATCGATGTTGGGGGCATGGCATTGAGGTCTGTTTCATCCTCGAGGGCACAATCAAAAAGCTTTTTGCATAAGGGAAGTTAACTCAGTTTGCAGTTGATCAAGCTATTAGAGGTAAAAAGAAAACATATGAAGATTACACGCCATCCTTGAGAAATTATCATGTAAACACTTTTACTTCTACAAAAGAGTTAGGACTGATGATTGTAATGCTCTTCAAAAGAAATATAAAGAGTTTTTTCTATCAAAAGGTTTATGTATAAATAAAGATCAGTTATCCACATGGAGATAGCAAGGTTGGAGTAACCTCTTAAAAACTCATTGATCCTCATGACATATCAACTACCCACATGAAAGTAGCTAAGTTTGGAGTCATTTTCCAAAACTTCATGATCCTCCCAATGAATCATCTAAGTGTCAGAAAATGGTGGAATGGTGGGAAGGGGGGGGGGGGGGGGCCACAACAG
>JAYMTA010002055.1:0-17696 GCA_036897625.1 Pelargonium cotyledonis | reverse complement strand
ATATGGTTCCAGTTCCAAATTCGATATCTTTGAATGTAAGCTGTTAACTTGTGGTCTTCCTCAGGACTCCAAGTGCCTCTCTTCAACCTAAGTTCACAAGGAGACCTCACCATCTCCAATACAATTAAACAATGAATAGTTAAATCTGTTCTGGAATATTAATGAAATTATGGAATGGGTTCTCAAGCATTAATTCTGCAGCCATTTATATAGATACATATCTTGAAAATAAAATCATCATCAGTAGTAAGGTGTTGACTTTCAATGGTCTGCAAACAAGCGCGTCCAAGTCCATATGTTTTCTTTTATTCACTCTGATTTCAACACACGAAGCACCCATGTTACTAATATGGTCCCTCCTACAACTTCTTTATGTGATTTATGTTTAAATAATGGAATGATACCTATTATTCTATTCACTAATTAGGTTATAAGAACCCAAAATATATATATTTATAATCATTATACCACAACATTGATTCAGTACGTTGTGCCTTCCATGGTACCGCCTCTATATTTATTGCTCCTTAACAGACATATATATATATATATATATATTTTGTACTTCACCATTTTAATTAATTACGTTTTAAATAATATTCCTTTATTGTCTAACAAAACTATAATATTCCTTTAGTTTTTAAAAGAGTAATATTTGTTTTCATATTGTTCATCTTTGGGTATATCCGTTAATGATTTATTATTAGATGTTCCAACTTCAAGGTATACAAGCTCTAAATAAGTCCCAACTACTAATTAAGCATCTTTTAGATCCCACTTAAGTATCTTTTTTATATTTACTTTTCATATGAATCAAATTGGAAAACGTCACAAGTAAGAGAATTATATTCAATTTTTTTTTATCGGCAATAGGTACTTATATTCATGTAAAGCGATTACATTAAAAATAAAGCACAGACAAATCAGAAAAATGAACATCTATAAGACAGATACAACCATTACAACAAGGAAAAAATGGAGGATGGTTGTTGCTTCCATTCAGTGTATAAGAACTGTCCAGGAGGGAGCTGAATTTTAGCAGTGACTATTGCGAATGAGTTGTGGCATATCTTCTCGAAAGCTGCATTTGTGTTGCACAAAGTTGTGATTAAAAACTGCATCGTTCCTTGATAGCTCGATTTTACCTGAGCTATTTGTGATATTTTGTGGATGTTTATGGTCTATTTGTGAGAGATTTGGATGTTAATTTAGCAAGAAATGGTTTATTTGCGCTATCTTCGGATTGAGCATGAATTTGTTAAATTCTTGTTAATTTAGCTTGGATTCGGCATATTTGATGATTTTAATGTCTCATTGAATTTTACGCTTGGTATTAATTATTTTGGTGTGGCAGGTGCAAGAGTATATATGGTGATAATAAGGATTTAATTGCTTGCTGCCAATTTTTAGTTGTGAGTGTTGCGACACCCATATAACTGTCGCGACGGTGGATCCAATTCGCGTAAGGTTCTACCAGTTTTTAATTACAAGTGTCGCGATGCCCATCTCAGCGTCGCGACATTGCGATCAATTCATGCACGTTTTAACTAGACATAATTTCATAAATAAAGGGACAATTGACATTAGGTAAAAGGGGAGACAATCAGAGAACGAAAATCAGAGAAGTGAGAGAGAAGAAGGAGGAGGCTACAGGATTGACAACCCGACTCGCCGGAATTCTACACGAAAATCTCTAAACTCTTAATTGCGGTACTTAGTTTTGGGGAGTATTTTTCCTCTTCTTCTCAACATACTGATAGTTTTGGATTTGTGGTGTTTGTTATGAACATGAATATTTTCTTAATTATTAGTTTTGTTGGAGTTAATTATTGTTATTCTATGAACGTAATTAGCTAAAAACCTCGGTTTGGGATGTGAATTGCAAGGATGATTTGTTTCTAGGTTTTATGAATTACATGGATTTGAATGGAATTTTCAATTTTTCTTAGGATTTGTGTTCTTATTGATTGCTTCATAAATTGACAACTTGTGATGCATGACCATAGTAAATAATTGCGCCTAGGCATAGGGCATTGTACATGGATCAAATCCTAGGTTAGTCTGTGCTTTTAGGCAGTAGTATGCCTCTTCAACTTCTAAGCCCCTTAGGTCAACTTAATATTAGGATATGAGCGAGCCTTCTGTTAGTAGTATGCTTTAGGACACTCATATCTCAAGTCTCGGGCAACCCTCGACAGAGGATCCGATTACAATTTTTGACCGGGTAGCAATTGTAATAAGCCATTTAAATCCATTAATTCACATAGCTAGAATGGAACATCCCAAATTATGCAAGTCACATCCCAACCTTCTCATCATTGCTTATTAATCTGAATTTGTGAATTGATTGCATCTCTTTACATTATATTTTTGCATTGGTAGAATTTTATTGAAACCAACATCAAAACAAAGATTGTCTTTATTTTCTCAGCGTAGATTATTCTTATTAATCCCGAGTTAGCTATCGAGTCCCTGTGGATCGATGTTCGAACTTTACCATCCTTTACTACTTGAACGATTCTAGCATACTTGCCAGAGACGTCTCAAGTTTTTGGAACCGTTGTCGGGGACTCGGTAATAGGTAGCCAGAATTTTGTTTGGACTAATCTACTTTTAGTTTTAGTTTAATTGTGTTATTTTAGGGAGTAGGTTAGTGTATGCCATAGACCCGTCGGGGTAATCGAGACTTATTTGAATTTGATCCAGAACCCGAGAGGACACTTTAAATTCGAAAAAAGGAAAGGTCGGTTTAATCAGAATCTTGAGTTAGCTACACCTACCATGACTGGCAACAACACAGGTCTCCCATCTGAGGGGACATGAACAGGTGTAGATCCATCCCGAGCAAATAGGGATAATACAGAGGATAAGGTGTCAGAAAGGCTGGGTACTTCTCAAAATACGCGGGTTGAGACTTTGCGAGTGCAGGATCCACCACCTGTGAACTTGAAAGGGCAGCTTCCTCAATGCTCTACTGTTATGCATCAAACATTCCAGAGTTAATTGCAACAACAACATCAAAAAATTCTTCAATGGCAGCAATATCAGTAGTATCCTCCTCAGCAATATCAACAACAACCTCTACCCCAATGGTATCAGCAATAATAACAATAGTGGGGGCAACAATCACAAAACCAATAACCTCTATTTCAGCAAAACACCCCACCAAAACAACAAGGGAGTAACGGTAATCAGTATTATTAACATCATCAAAATTTGCCACCATGGATGAATGGTGGTTGAGATGTTGCTAGGCAACCTGGGGAACATGTGTTCGGAGATTGGGTATCGCGAGTTCCGCAATAGACAGGGAAAGTAATGATCACAATAGTTGCAACAATTAGACACCTTAGGGGGAATGGGCAAGAGGACCCAGTCTTCCATGTATCCAAGTACATGTGGGTAGTTGGTAACTTGAATCAGAATGGAATGACCCAGGAGGCAAGAATCCATTCTCGCATATTCTAGCTTATAGGGCATTGGAGTGGTATTTTTCATTGCAACTCGATGCGATCCCAACTTGGGAAATATTAGTTTATAAATTTCTAGACAACTTCTCTTCTTGAGAATAGAAGAAGAAGAATATGGTTCAAGGGATTTCAGATTTCAAGCAACTTCTCTTAAGGGACTCATGAGTAAATGTCTAAATCATGGGATCTCAGATCGGGAACAGTTGAAAGCCTTTTACTACGAGTTTAGTCTCAATCTACAGAATATGTTGAATGCTTTAGGGGTGGATCTCTTCTTACGTAGGAACCTGATAGAGTTAGGTACTTGATTGAGTTGACTGCTTAGAACTGAACAAGTGAAGACACTTACAGAGGAGGTGCAATAGTGAGTAGCAGCTCAAATGAACCTATGAAGCTGATAGTTGAGCAGTTAGGTAGCATTTAGAATCAACAGCAGACCATCAACAATGGTCAAAATATGAACATGCTTTAGGAAAACCAACAGATAACTGAAACTTTCTTAGATTATGGATTGGGACATGATTCTTCTATGTGTCACCAATATGCAGCGTCAGTGAACAATGTGGGCAATCGAAAAAACAGTACGTTTTTTTTTGTTCAACCAAAAAAAGGAACAATTATAGAAGGTTACATAAAAGTCAAAAAAGGATAGAAAGGATAGAATTGATATGTTGAGTCCGAAAAAAAACCAAATTTCGTAAACAACATAGAGGAAGAATGAAAGGAAGATCTTTTGGAGGCAGTTGTATTTCTTTCGGTAAATATACTCTTCAAACACTTGAACCTGCTTGGGTCACCTCTCGACAAATAGAAGCAGGACGGCGAACAATGACACGAAATGTACGTCGCGGTGGAAAAATATGGGTGCGTATTTTTCCAGACAAACCCGTTACAGTAAAACCTACACAAACGTGTATCTCTACAATGACATATACAATTCAGGGTGGAGGGATCACCCTAATTAAAGTTACGGGAATCAAGGCCAACAAAGCCAGTTAAGTAGGCAACAAGGTCCGCAAGGATTTCAGGGCCAGCCGGGCCAGATGCAGATTATGAAAAATCCAGCACATCAGCAGCAAGGTTATCAACAACCTCAGCAGGTTGCACAGGCTCCACCAATTCAGCAATCATTTCTCTCGTCGCTAAAAGAGATAATGAAGAATTTCGTCATCACTAACGCGCAAGATGGAGTCGAGAATAAGACTATCAGCAATGAATTGAAGGCGATCAGCGGACTATGCAAATAGTTATTCATAATCTGGAGACCCAAGGGTCCAGATTGCTAAAGCTGTGAATGAAAGAACCCCTAGAGCTCTCCCTAGTAATACTGAGAACCTAATGAATAATGGAAGTAGACAGGTAATGGCAATTACCATAAGGAGTGGACATCAGCTGGATGCTCCACAAGATAAAGGTACAGTTCAGAAGAATGCGACTCATGAGGAAGAGAAGCCTAAAGAGGTTAATGATGAGGAAGAACCAAAGTCTAAGTAACAGAGTGAGACTATAAAGAATGATGAGTCAGAATTATTACTGCCACCTCCACCTTTTCCTCAAAGGCTTCTAAAGAAGATGAAAGATGATGACCCGGAGTTCTTAAATTTGTGAAATCTTAGGCCAGTTGAACATAAACTTGCCATTGATTGAAGCCCTTGAAAGAATGCCTCAGTACCACAAATTTTTCAAGGAGATCCTTAGCAAGAAGAGGAAATTTGAGGATATGAAAAATGTTAACCTAACCAAGAAACGTAGTGCAATTGTTCAAACGGATTTCCCCGCGAAGAAAATAGATCCGGGTAGCTTTAACACTCCTTGCAGGTTAAGGAGAAAGCGTTTTATGAATGCGCTATGTGATTTGGGAGCTGGAGTAAGCTTGATGCCTTTATCAGTGTACAATAATCTTGGGTTGGGACCATTAAATAAGACATCCATGACATTGCAGTTGGTGAATGGGTCTGTCATCAATTCGAATGGTGTTGCGGAAGGTAGATAAGTTCATATTTTCAGTTGATTTTGTGTTAGTGGGTTACGAGGCAAATCCTAAAATGTCTTTAATTTTGGGAAAACCATTTTTGGCAACAGCTTGCACGCTCGTGGATGTAGAGAGAGGAAAGTTAAAGAAACGGGTCGGTGAAAAAACTATCACCTTCAACCTATTTACTAAATGGTAACTTTCCAAAAATTGGAAGACAAAAGTGGATCGAGGTGGTCCTGAACAAGTGGGGGACAAGTAGGGCTGAGCAATGCGAACCAAAAAACCGAGCCGAACTGACAAACCGATCAAGCCGAACCAAAACCGTGTTGGTATTGGTCGGAAACGGTTTCACTATTGACAAAACCGCCAGCAACGGTGCGGCTCATGGTTTAGGTACTTAAAAACCGACGAAAAGTGAACCGACCAACAATGATATTTTACAACTATTTTCTCTTAATTTATCCTTAAACAAATACTAATCTAGATGAGGAGTTCTGGGTGTGAAGGTACTGGATGTGAAATCGTAAAGTTTGAAGGAGTCAAAGTTGAGAAGAAGAGAAAGGAAGGAGATAAGGTATAGTGGATTGTGGGCCCCAATTAAAATAATAATTATATTATATTTGAAGGTATTAACTCAGACATAAAGTGCTCATAAAAAAAATTCAGAAATAAAGTGAAAGTCAGAGTTTGTAGGGTCCACATTTCAAATATAAATTTCTTTCAAAAATGGCCAAATTAACTCACTATCCCAATCCCACATCGGTGAAAGATGTTAAATGCATTAGGAAACTTATCTATAAAAGTGTGTCAGTTGAATCAACAAATAGAGTTCCATATTAATGGGCCTTAGAATTTTCAGGCTTAAGGAACTACCAAGTTATATTTGGGCCTTGTTTATTCAAACTGGGCCTTTAGTATATAATTATTCATTGGTTTTTTGGTTTAAAACCGAAACCGCACCGATGAAATCGGTTAACCGACCTTGCTAATTTAGTTATAGTGGCGGTCAGCCACGGTTTTCAATTATGCCAAATCGATAATGTTGGTTCGGTTCACTAATGGTCATGGCACGGTTGGTTAACCGACCATGCTCACCCCTAGGGACAAGAAACAAGTGGTGAAGTTTGCTACCGACCATGCTCACCCCTAGGGACAAGAAACAAGTGGTGAAGTTTGCCAAGTTTGAGCCTCCATGTATGAAATTTAGGGAACAAACGATAGTCTTGATGTCTCATAAAATGAGGAAGAACGATATTCAACATGAATTCAAGAAACACAAAAAATTATCATTGTCTGGCAGCGAGGATCCGGACTTAGATTGAGCGTGTTCGCTCGTCATGGGTATTTTTTTTTTTAGTTTTTATTTTTTTTGGTTTCATTTCTATTTTATTTTTCTTAAATGGTGAAATTTGCATGCTCTAGTATGTAAGGTTGTGATTAAATTTGTTTTATTTTACTTGTTTGCTTGGTGTATTTATTTTAAACTTTAACTTATTCAGTGAGGGCACTAGCATATTTAAGTTTGAGGAGGGGGCGGGGGCGGGGGGTCATATTATGACTCTTTTTTTTGCTATTTTGGGTAGTTTTCAAAATTTTGCATGCAAATTAGGTAGTGTTTGAGTCATTTCAAGTTTGTTCGGGTCTATGTTTTTGGTAGTACTCGATGATATGACTTGTTGTTTGATCTCTTGTTGTTTTGAAATGCATGAATTAGGATCCAAAACAAGTTAGTTGATGAATTTTGATAAATGTATGTGGTTGATTGAGCACTTAAAATTCTTGGATTTTGACATACTTTTTGAGCGAGGTAGTAGAAACATGCTCTAGGTTAGTTTTGTCGGTTAAAACTTCTAGAATTAGGTGTGTTAAACTTTGAAGCGAAACGACTAGAAGGCTTAGCTTAAGAGAAATGATCAAGGTCATCTTTGGATCGTTTGAGCTAAGTAGACTACCTGTAACATTATATCCATAGTCCCAGTTTGAGCTTTAGTCTTGTTATTCGTGAACCCGCAATACATGCCTATGTGCCCATTTGTTATACTTCCTTATATGATTTTGAACCCATTATGCATGACTTTGAACTCGGTGAATCATCTTTGAGAAATGAAATGCCAATTGAGAGGGTTCTGGGGAGTTGAACATGCTCGGTTATGGTTGTATCTTGTGTCCATGTGAAAGGTTTGGAATTGGCTTCCTTTGCAAAAGCAAAGTTTGTGGAGTTGTTCAAAATAAATACAAAATAATGCATGAAAATGTTTAAAAAAAAAAAGTAACAACTCCCAATAAAGAAAAAATAAAGATAGAGGGAAGTCAAGTGAAGAAAGAACGAAGAAAGAAGGGACTTGAGAAATAAATGTAATCGAGACATAATGGGATGTGAGCTTGTATAGGATGAGCATTGAGTTCATTGTCAAGTGTTTAAGCTTCGTTAAAAATCCATTCCATATCTTGACCCAAGCCTACATTACAAGCCGGTTTTAAGTTTTTTTTATCATAAGAGTTGAATGCTTCTAGATTAGTGAATAAGGAATGCTCATACCAACTTATGGAACTAAAATTAATGCATGACCACCCTAGAGTAGTTAATACTAGTTCGCTCATGGAGGTGTCAGATAACAAGGATTCACGCACATACTATATGCGCATTTATCTTAATTTCGAAACTTACGAATTTCGGTGAATTTAGATTTTGTTTCATTTGCATAATAGAGATTGAACATCGATGAGAGCATAATTCCATAAATAATGGATCCGGTTTGCAAATTGTGATTTGGCTAATTTGTTAGTGTCTTTATTTCCTTTCCTTTGAGTCGCAGAGTAGTGTAGTTTTATTTTGTTCATTTTCTCTTTTATTTTGTGATTAAAAATTGCATCGTTCCTGCACAACCAGATCACCCAAAGTGTAAAGAACCAAACCAGCATCCAAATCTTTTTAGCAGCTTTGGGACATCTTAAAATCGAAGCCCATTGCGAGATTGAGGCATCAACGTCCGAAGGGGCCATTGAAGAGACTGACCACCAATTAAGAACTAAGTTTTTGAGTTTAGTGCTCCATGTACAATGCAAGAGTTGGTGCATGCAATCTTCAAAGGCTGATTTATAGAGGGCGCAGAAGCACTGATTAATTGTTAGTGGAATGCCTCTATTGTCTAAGAACGTTGTAGTTGGTATGTTGTTTTATGTTGCAAGCCAGGACAATGATTGCATCTTCGGGGGGACGATTGGTTTTCATAACATCCTTTAGCATGAGATTCTGACAGGTGGTTCATTGATTGACGCCTTGTAGGTCTACTTGACCGAAAACCTCCCTTTATTGTCCGACTTCCACCACGGGCAATTTTCTAATGTTAGGTTAATAAGGCAAGAAGTAAGTGAGTCCAGAAGTTGAACGTGACAAGTCTCTTTCCAAGTGGAGGGCGAAGCATTAAAGTGGGGGGCGACTCTCTCTTCTTTTGATACAGCCAGCGAAAAGAGGCGAGGGAAGAGAGTGGAAATGGGGGTGTCTGTTGCCCATGGATCAAGCCAGAACTTGATAGATTTGTCATTACCTAGTTTCCAAGTGATGCCATTTGTGCCAAACAGATTTGAGAACCTACTCTATGTGTGTAGTTTCATGATTTGGAGTACCAACGGTGATGCTCTTGAGTTCCCTAAGGACTCTAAGTTCCATTCATTCTCAGTCCAATCATACTTTTGACGCAACAACTTTTTCCACAAAGAAGAGGGTTCGCAAGCGAACATCTACCACTATTTCGCTAGGAGACTTAGATTAGCCTTTGAGAGAAGCCGAACACCTAGACCACCATTGGATTTAGCTAAGCATACCACATCCCATCTAACCTTGGATATATCTCTATTGTTCGAGCCTCTCACCCATAAAAACCTTTTTTTGATTGCCTCCAGCTCTTTGATAATTGCTTTAGGAGCTTTAAAAATTGACATATAGTATAAAGGGAGGGATGAGAGCAATAACCTAATCAACGTTACCCAGCCACCCATGGAAATGTACCTAGCTTGCCATGAAGCCAACCAGCTTTTGAATCTGTTCACGATTGGGATCCAAGTTGATTTTTTCCTTTGATCAGCACCAAGAAGAAATCCCAGGTATTGTAGAGGTGTAGAACCATATTTACACCCAAGTTTTTCCGCCATTGCAGTGATGGCCTCACCTAAGTTAAGGAAAACATGTGACTTACTAAGATTTATTTTGAGTCCAGAGATCAATTTATAGTTGAACAACAATTTTCGGATGTTGATGAAATCTCGCTCATAGTTGGATGTGTCTAAAAAGAGCACGTTGTCGTGAGCGAACTAAAGATGAGAGATAGAGCATTTATCGATAATGATTCCATTGAATTTCCATTGAGAGTGGGCTTCTTCTACAAGGAGAAGGAAAGTTTTGCTGATAATTATAAAGAGGTATGGAGAGAGGGGGATCCTTTCTTTAGACCTCTACTTCCAGTAAAATTAATTGAGGGAGATCCATTGGTTAAAACAGTAATCAATGAGGGTAAGAAACCATATATCCAATTTCTAAATTTGGGGCCAAAGCCCATTTTACCCATGCAAAAGTCTAGGAAAGCCTAATCCACCTTGTCAAATGCTTGCTGGAAGTCTAACTTGAGCAATGTTGTGGGATGTCGGATAGACTTCATAGAATGGATGAGTTCGTTTTCAATTAAGGCATTGTCTATTATTTACCTTTCTTGTACTAATGCCCTATGAATGTCACTGATCAGTGCTAGGAGAACCGACTTGAGTCTTGCGGCTAAAGCTTCGGTGATGATTTTATACACGGAAGAAACAAGGCTAATAGGTATGTATTTGTTCAAGCATTGTGGTGCTTTGTTCTTTGGGATTAACACAATGTGTGATGCGTTAATACCCATTCCCATGGAAGAGGTTGCCTAAAAACTTTGAGCAAAAGAGAGGATCTCTGATTTGATAATGTCTTATGCTTGTTGTAGAAATGTCATCGAAAATCCATCCAGCCTCATAGCTTTAGATCCATCGCACTTTAATAAAGTTGATCTAAGGTCCGATTATGTGAAGTCACGATCCAATGCTCTGGCATTCTCCCTTGTGATTTGCTTGAAGTTCAGATTAGGGAAGGATGGCTTTCAGTATACTTTAGCTGATAGCAAAGATTTGAAATGCATCCACTCTAGGTTTTTAATGTTCTCTAGAGAATTTACCCACATGTCATTGTCTCTGCCTCCATAGCGATGATAGGTCGTAGTTTACTCACAGAAGATCTTATTGAAGAAAGGCCCTTGCGGATTGCTCATATTTAGATACTGCTCTGTTATCGCATATGAGATACCATCAACCGAGTATTTGCTCCAAACTTCATAAATGAAGCTCATGAACTCTAAATGCAAGAGCCAGACACTGACTCTGGGAGCCTGGTTTGGGTCAGGCTAGTGAAGAAAGGACTGTTGATTGAGACCAGGCAACAATCTAGTCTGTTGGCCATGAAAGAGAGTCCATACCATGAGTACGTCCTGCCGTGCATAGGCAGATTCATCAAGTTAGATTTATCTAGGAATTCGTTGAAATTTTGTGTACCTACTGGCTCAGATGTGCACATAGCTTCTTCTCACTTGAGCATACATAATTAAATTCGCCAACTACAATTGTTGGGAGGTTGGATGAGTAGATGATTTGCTCCAGTTTATTCCAGAGAGCTACCTTGAGAGACTCATCAATTGGCGCATAGACATTTATCATTAAGCAATCACACTGAAACTTGAGCCAGCTTCCAAAATGCGCTATGAAGTTGCGATTTGAGATGGTATTTGAGGGGGTCAACGAATTCAAATTACACATGCAAATACGATTACCAGATCTTCCTTCTAAAGGAGTGGAACAAAAATTCTTAGGGTAATCCTTCCACATTTGTTGTTTCGCGTAATTTAAGACCTCCTCCATCTCTGACTCTTGTATAAAAAAAAAACTGTACCTTGTGCTTAGCTATTAGGTTTCCAATACTCCTCGTATGGAGCACCCTCTAGTATTCTAGGAGAGGAGGCCATGGAACTCTTAGAATATTGTAGAGTTTGTTGGTGCTAACCTTGCTTATTTACTAGGAGCAAGATGTTGTCAAGGATGGTCTCCTCAGGTCCATTTGCTACCATGCCAAGGTCCTTACAGAACTCTCAATACTCTAATGGAGTTATCTTAGAGCTGGATAAGGGGTGGTTTTTTGTTAGAGTTCTTCTTGGCATGAAAAGGGTTCATTTTTTTTCATGAGATTTTTGTTTGGAGGGAGAATGAGCGGGTTGTTGATATACATACTATGTTTTGGGTTTCCTTGCTATGTAAAGAATGTTGGAATTGTGGTGGCTGGCGTTGAAAAAAAAAAGAACGGAAACAAAAATATACAAGAAAGTTACACTAGAGGACGACATGTACATGCGTATCAGCTAAACAACCTTTCATATGAAAAGAGAAAATGGTAAGTTGAAACCGCAAATGTAAAAGGCATTCAGAAGACCCAAACGAATTTAATTTGCTCTTAGTTTGAACTGGTATTCAAAGGATCCAAACAATGGTGTTCACTTGGCTTGAACATTTTTTATAGGACCCGCTCGAACGACCACTCGACGACAACTACAAACACAAGTTATATTTAGGGTGAACATTAGTTCACCCAACTCAAACGGTTGTGTTCCCTGTTAAAATCATAATTTGGAAACTATGTTTATTGTCAGTTTTTAAGTGTAATTAGGTTTTCAACTTGTACTCATCATTCTTCAGATATAAATATAATATGTAAAACCCTAGTAGTCAATGAGGGCTAGAAAACATATAGAGTGATAAAGTAGTCAAATCTCAATTTGTGTGGAAATTCTCAAAAGGGGAGGGGATAAAAAAGGATGCAGGATAGCTCTTTTCCCTCTCTAATTAGGGATAAGCTAGACTTCCTGGATAGGTGAATTGACTGTACTGTAAACCGACGCCGGTCCACAAGTAGAGCATACTAGGGCGTTTGAGAGAACCATGTCGAAGGAACTCGGCAAAATGACCCCGTAACCTCGGGAGAAGGGTGTCTTTCTTCTTGTCCACATAAGCATTGATGTCTAGCCTAGCGTCCATGTCTTATTAAATTTCTTCTAAGAGTCAAATGTCAAGTCTTAGGTCAAATGTCGAGTCTCAAGTCAAGTCTCCTTCCAAGCTGAGATAACTCCAAGTTGTATGAACATTTAGCCTGCGTGAAAAGATACACACCAAAGGAATGATGAACCTGTGGTGGTGTTACCAAGACTCCGGCTCAGGCGTGATAGTAAATCCTTGTACGGTAACACGAATGCTCAGCAGAACTTTTCTAAGAGAGATAAGTAAATGTGAGAAATGAAGTTGATATCTCTTTTCTTACCAAGAGTTGGTGTATTTATAGGCTCTTACCACCTAGAGTCACATATCATAGCATGATTGGGTGATAAAGATATGAGACCCATCAAGGGTCACTTAGCTTTCCTAGCCCACTTGGCCCACTTGGCCCATTGTGCCCATCTAGCCCATTTGCGAAGTTGGGCCTCTCATTTCCTTCAGACGCATTAGTCATGCGTACCGGTGAGGCAGGAGTGTCCCGTATGCCTCTTTGTGAGATGAGATGACTCGTCTAACTCATTGTGAGGCATTGCCTCGCGGGGGAGCATCATGTGTGTTTGAGAGTTGTTATGTTGTGATGACTTGTTGGAGCATCTCGAATGTGATCCTGAGAGGTAGAACCTAGCAAAAGCCTTGTTTGAATGCATTGAGTCGTAGGGTGTGATCTTGGGTCGGGGGGAGTTGACTGTTGATCGCGAGTGTTGGGGGGGCACGAAACATGATGGATTGGGCTGGAACGGATCATGTCGTGACATCTGTGCTCAATGTGGCGGCATTTGGGTTCTATGCATCCCTCGACTTTGCGTTCAGGGTACCCATGTAGCAGCAATGTAACACCAATTTTTTTTTAATAAACTACTAAGGATTTTTTTTTTTACTAAAATTGAGCTACACAAAATGAGGTAGCTCTCCTCTTTTAATCCAAACTCACACCCCACCAAATGTAATAGGAATTTGAACCTACAACTTCCTACATGGAGATACGTGTCTTAAACATTGCGTCATCCCCTAGAGACGTGCATTATGAGTTACAAATGATTAGATGAAAATTCAAAGAAAACTTATTTACTACAGAAATGAAAATGACAAAATTGACGAGTTGGAACAACAATCTTAATTGCCAATCCGTACAAGAATATATAGATTTCGGTTCTTTATGTTTGGATTCAGTATATGGAAACAATGTATCTTTGATTGGCCATATTAATTATATATATTCATGTCCATTCATTTCACACTGGAATTTTTCCAAATGAATTGCATAATGTTTCGAGAAATTAAGACAGTCAACTTATAGATCTTGTTCACACCTCTTTGTACGCGGACGTAGTGAAGAAATCAGTCCAACGTTCAAATTACCAGCTTCTTTAATTTCCAGCCAAATTGGAGAACCATCCAATCATTATTACATAAATAATTAACTGAAACAATTATTAAAATTTATTGCATCTTCCAACTAACCAAATGGTGCACAAAATTAGATAATGATGTGATTAAGTTAATAAAATTGTATAATATTGGTTTGGTGATAGCATAATGGAGGTAGGGTTACGTCAGTGATGAGGTGTACCATATTAATATCAGATTGAAGACTAATCATATACTCCCTCCGTTCCAAAACGAGTGTCGTGGTTTTCTTGTATTTTTGTCCCTTTCATTTTTTAATAAGTTAGTTATGAATGAATTGTCAATAATATCCTTATAAAATGTTAGTTAGGATCTCTCAATACACGATCATGAGGATACAATAGTAAACATACCACACTAACTGACTTCTCATTAATTTTTTTCAAAATAGAAAGAAGAACACTCATTTTGGGACGGAGGGAATATTTGTTTTACGAGGAAAGTGAGGTTGAGGACACAAATTTTGAATTTCTACATATGCAATGCAGAGCAGCAACAGACTCATAAAACAAAGGCTCAGCATGAAATGTTATTAGGCTAGAATAGGCTCATGCTTTTCGGGCCGTAAACCACATTTTTATTCATGTTCAGAGGTTAGTCACAATTGATACTCTCACAGCTCCTCAAAAATTTGTTCAGTGAAGTTCGAATTTAAGAGCTACTTCTACAATTTCAGTCAATTGAATCACAACTCGTTAGAAAAATCATTATCCAATTTGCTTAATATATTTATTAGGAGATGTTTAATTGTGATTATTATTATTTTTTTTTTTTGTGATGTCATTTCGTCCACATTTTTCTTTGTGATGGTTAATCACAAATTTTTTTTTTTTTTTTGCAACACCGTTTTGTCCACGTGGACATCGCAATTGAAGTTGACTAGGCGTTGCAACATCCACATGGAAGGAACTACACATGTATGAGTCTCAATGGTTTGTAAACAATTTCTTTCAATCTTGGTACATACATTGTGAGAGCATATATCTACTATTGACAAGATCAAAAGTGTTAAATAAATAACAAAACTCAAAGACACATTTAAGTAAC
This sequence comes from Pelargonium cotyledonis, assembly GCA_036897625.1. Taxonomy (NCBI): domain Eukaryota; kingdom Viridiplantae; phylum Streptophyta; class Magnoliopsida; order Geraniales; family Geraniaceae; genus Pelargonium; species Pelargonium cotyledonis. The sequence goes on along the minus strand of JAYMTA010002055.1, from coordinate 2,684 downwards.
ACTTGACTCTTTAAGGGAACTTGTCTGTCAGATAATTATAGTTGTGAATTTTGTTGAATCGAAAGATAACACAGCTGATCTCTTAACTAAAGATCTTGATATTAGATAAGTCTTGAAATTCACCCTAGAGATGAGAGTTCAAATTTTCCTTGAAAAATATTGTCTAACCCTTGGTTGTCCGAGTTTGCTGAAGAATGGTTGTGAAGTAGCAATCACGGGAGGAGTAACATCTATTAGACAGTTTATTTATTAGATTAACACTTATATGTTATTTACTTGTATTTATATCTTATTCTTGTAATCATCTCTTGTAATCATCTCTTGTAATTGTATTCTATTTTAACTAATGAAATACATATTGAATCTATGAAGGGAATCACAATTCAATATGATATCAGAGCCTAAACAACCCTCCTATTTTGTGCTCTACTCTGCGCAAATCAGAACCATCAACAATCTCCCATAATTAAAAGAACATACGGTGCCCTACGGTTCCACTATGGTCACGAATTTCTTGCTTTGCTTATTCAATTCTTTTTGCTATTGCTTTGGTTGATTTGCTTCTCTATTTTTTTTTTTTTTTTGCTCTATTCCTTTTTATCCTCTATATTGTTTTTGTTTTGATCTCTGCTAGTGTAATTTCTTTGCTGCCATTTTTTTCCATTCTTATTCCAATGTCTTTTTCTTTTACTCCGTTTAGTATTATTTTTTTTTTACTTTTTCTTCAATGTCCAATCTCGAATCGTCTGCTTCTAGTCCGACTATTTATCATCCCACCTATGCATTCACAAATGCATCTAATTCTGTCCAAATTAAACTGAATACTAAAGATTCGCGCTATCAACAATAGCGCGAAATGTTTCAAAAATTATGTTTAAATCATTCAGTTATTGGATATATTGATGGTACCATTACTGCTAAAGATAATAATGATACTACTTGGTTTCATATCGATGTTATTGTTGGCACATGGCCTTTTGCCATTATTCATTTGGATCTTCTTTCCGATATTTTCAAAATTGGTGCTACTAAAAAGGAAATTTGGGATGCAGTTTAGTCCTTTTTTCTAGATAACAAAATAATTCGAGCTCTTCACTCAAAAGAGCAACTTTCAAATTTACAAAAAAGGAATTTGTCTATTAGTGAATATTGTCAAAAACTAAAAAGTTTTTTTGATGCACTTGTCGATATTGATCAACCTGTCTCTGATCAGGATTTTGAGCTACAAACTCTTCATGGTCTTTCTGAGTCATACACTAGCATTGTCAATATTATTCAACATAAGAGTCATTTTCCTACTTTTAATGAAGCACGTTCTATGTTACTCATAGACGAAACTCGTCAATTTTGTCATTCTTCTTCTACTCATTCTAATGATTCCTCAACTTTAATTGTTGCTCACACAAATTTTCAAAATCAACGTAATAGCTGAAAGGGCCGAGGAAAAGGAAAAGGAAATTATGGTCGTAGTCACCAATTTTAGTGCACCTAATTCTTTAAATGGTATTCTTGGTTCTGCATCTAACTTGTTTTATAGTTTTTCTCCAAGAGCTTCTTCTCGCAGCAATTTTACTAATCGTCCAGCAGATGCATCCCTTTGTGCAGCCCAACAATTTCCAGCTCATATGCAACACTCTTGGGCCTTATGCAGCAACTAGCAGACCCACTTCCAGCAAGCCCACCTTCTGCACAACAACCCACTCTATAACCATTTGGGCCTCATTCATTCTTCCAGCAGCAGACCGTCTCGCTTCACTTGCAGCAACTGTCCGGCCCAGTTCATTTCCAGCAACAGACCAGCCCAGCTCACTTGTAGCAGTCCAGCCCAACACAATTTCAGTAGATCAGTCTACTTTTTCAGCAACAACAAGCATTTGGTCTTCATACAGGTTCAAGTTATCAGCCAACATTTGCTTCTACAGATTCTCAGCAGCCATCTGGCCCCTCACAATTATTCTCCACAATGACTCTTCAACAACTAGTTGCAAATTGGCACTTGGACACAGGTGCAAGCTCTCACATGGCCTCCTCCCCAGGTGTACTTTCCTCTCTTTCAGTTACTCATGTAGGCAATACTTCTTTTAATTCATCGTCATCATCCTTTTCACTTAAAAATATTCTTATTACTCCTCACATAATCAAAAATTTAATTTATGTCCGTCAATTTATCAAAGACAATTCTTGCTCTATTATTGAATTTGATCCTTATGCTTTTTTTGTGACGGATCTGGTGACATGGGTCCAAACTTTTCGATGCAATAGCACTGATGACCTATATCTCGTCTCTCCTTCTTTTTCGCATCCTTCCTACACTGCCGTCTCCCTTGTTGTTATTGATTTTAGGGTAAATTGCACATAACCCCCATAAAGTTTACACGAGTTGCACAAAACTCACATGTGTTATTGACTTGAACACAAACCCAACCTAAACTTGCAAAAAATATTTTCTGTTATAACATCATTAGTCTAGTAAACAAAATGACTAAAACACCCCTATTTTAGCCAAACAAGCATAGCCAAACAGGTCTTTGAGGTTGAAAAAAAAAAGGATGAACAGCCAGAGCTCCATTTTCAGCGAGCTCCGATCTGATCTGAGCAGCTCCGATGATGGTCGCTGGAAAAGCCATCGCCGCTTCCTCTTCTCTCTCTATCTCTCTCTCTCCCTCTCTCTCTCTTTCTCTGTG
>JAYMTA010002054.1:0-17703 GCA_036897625.1 Pelargonium cotyledonis | reverse complement strand
CACCGGGAGGATAGTCGCTTCTCGAGGCTTCAACGCCTTACGACTTTGTGAACGTGGACTCGAGGCTTCGAATGACGTGGTGCTCGGGTGCCACGTGTCGACTTGTGACTGGCCGAAGTACTTATGATTTTTTGGGTAGAATCATATGCAATCTTTATTGACAACACTATGTGTTTTGATGATAACAAACATTGCATATATTGTGAAATTTGTTTCAATTAAATGCTTGCATGCATGAAATGTTTTAATACAATATTATTTTCATAGCCTAATGGTTTTTAAAAAAATTTGTGAAATTTGTTTTTGCAAAACAAACTATTGTCAAAATCTGGCAACAACAAGTTTGTTTCAAGGTTCAACTTTGAAAATCCATATCTAAATCAATTCGTATCCAAAATCCGTTTGGTTGGTCAATATAAAAATATATGGATGTCTAGTATGTATATATAAAACAGTTTTGAATTTAAATGTGTAAATAAGAAGATATTAATTTATTAGTAAAGAAACATTAAATCTGGTAGAACAGTTTTTTTAGTGTTTTTTACCGAATTAACTGCTAATAATCATAAAGTTGTAGAAAGCATATGATATACCATTAGAAAGCTACATAAGTCTATTTTTATATGCAACAAACCTTATAATTTTTGGATTTTTCTACGGAGAGATATGATCATTTGAGTGACCAAGGGTCATTTTGTCAATTCTGGACAACTTAACGGAAAATTGGATGGAAGGTAACGGAGGGACTAACTCGGTTCACTTTTGGATAGTAGATGGACCAATTCGGTCCATTTTAAAGTAGAGGGACTAATTTGACCCAATTTGGACTTTAATCCAAATTTTAATTAGATGTCATGCTTTTATTGTCTTATATTATTATTCAACAATTAGCTAGAGAGAAACAATTAATGAAATTATAGATTGGAATTTCCTCACAAGAAAGCCACAAGTTGACGGTATGATTGGATGATGAAACAAGGCTCGTGGGTGTTTTTCTTGTTGATGTATATTGTTTAAACTTTCCCAATCCTCTTTTCTTTATCATATTAATTAAATGTATCCGGCAAGCATTACATTACATTATGAAAAAAGTAAAGGCCAAGAAAGAATGGGAACCTCACTCTTGTGACCCCATCCCTAAAAGGAGTGTTACAAAATTCAAACAAACAGATGGCAAAGAGGAACTCATGATCACATTTCACAAACCCAAACCCAAAAGCAAATGCTAAATATTGCTGTCAATCCCTACCCTCCTTTTCCTTCTTTATTGTTATTTTAAAAAAAACTACTCATTTTGTTCTCAAAACCCCAAAACCATAACCTCACAAGCCATCTAAAGAAGCTGCTAAATTAAGTAGTACGTAGCGGCAACAAAGGAAAATAACAAGTACTCAAGAGCTAGCATTGAAGCTACAACAATGAGGGGAAGAGAAACAAGAGGAGCTCCTAATTCTACAGACTTGTTGGTATGTTTTCCATCTCGAGCTCATCTGACATTGATGCCGAAGAGCAATAGCAGCCCGGCGAGGCCCTCGGAGACCAACCACAGAAACTACCATAACCAGCAACATCTACGGCTCAAGAAACTACCAAGAGGAGGTGGACAAGGTGGCAGCCCTTTGTTATGGGCCAAAACCAAGTCCATGGGAGCTGAGATTGAAGAACCAACCTCCCCAAAAGTGACATGTGCTGGACAGATCAGAGTGAGGCCCAAGACTGCAACTTCATGCAAGAACTGGCAGTCAGTGATGGAGGAGATCGAGAGGATTCACAGCAAAGCGAGGAAGAAGAAGAAACCGTCCTGGATGGAAGCCCTAGGGCTCAAGAAAGAGGTCATGCAGTTCTTGACGTGTATGCGAAGTTTGCGTCTGGATTTTCGCTGTTTTGGATCGTTTCCAGCTACTGATATCACATCTGATGACGACGAAGAAGATCTTGAAGAAGAAGAAGAAGAAGAGTACCAAGAAAATGTCCATGAGAAAGAGAATGATAGCGAGACCTCATCAACGGTCTTCTCCAAATGGTTCATGGTGTTGCAAGAAAATCAAAACAACCAGTTTCGCTCTGCTGATCAAGATCATAAAGAAAAGAAGCACGAGGCGAGTGATAATGATGATGATGATGATGATCAAGAAGTCTCTGTTCCTCCCCCGAATGCTCTGTTGCTCATGCGCTGCAGGTCGGCTCCTGCAAAGAGCTGGCTAGAAGAGAAAGCTGAAGAAGAAAACGAAGACCAAGATCATGATGGTGACGACGAAGAAGAAGCAGAGAAGTTTGAGGAAAACAAGAAGGACGATTCATTAATATTAATGAGATACGACACTGAATACTACAAGATTTCGTCTGATATCGCCAAAGAGACATGGGTTGTCGGAGGAACGAGAGATTTGTTTTCGAGGAGCCGAAGCTGGAAGAGATGATCGATCGATCGATCATGCTAATGGATTTGTGCTGGTGACTACTTTTTTCGGTTTCATAACTTTGTACACTTTTTTTTAAAACTATATTTCTTGTTTGATTTTCAGAATGTTGAGTTCTTCGTGTGGGAAACTGGGATCGACCCAGATCTAGTTATCATGTTTAGGTTACAAAATTAATAATCTGAACATATTATGTACTCCCTTCGTTTTAAAATGAGTGTTTATTTATCTAATTCTTTTGGGAGACGGAGGGAGTATTAGATTTTGTACAGCTTTTCTTTCCTGCAAAAGATTTTGCTGCCAACATATGTGCAATGTACATTTTCGTATAGTGAAGCCTTTGAGTAACATTTTATTTTCTTCTAATTAATTTTCTATTACTTGCTTTCGGAAAAGTGGTAAGAGGAGATGATTATATTTTAATTGTTTTTTATTACTACTTTATTATGTAATTTGACAACCAATTTGCTGTCAGAAGCTGAGCTATGTAACATGAGAGGTGATGTATGAACACTAAAGATGTTCAAAGTTTGTATGATTTATATATGTATTTTATTTATATGTATTTTTTATGTATTTGATATTACACATGAAAATATTTAAGGTATAAAATGGATATGTTTCAATATCATAATATATTTATTTATATTTATCGGTTTAAGTGAATAAAAATATATATTTATTATTTTTAGTGTACTAGCATTGATAAATTATACACTAACAAGTTACGATAACTTATTATAATCCATCAAATCTTACGGAAAAAAATTAAACAAATTTTTTTGAGCAATCTCCAATAAAATATGTACAAAAAAATAACTTTTATAATGAATCCATTAGTGTATTGAAACTTCCCCATTTCTTACCCTAAACATTTTTATTAACAATATCAAATACATGTTAAAAAATATACATGAAAAAATACTTTTCCAAAAAAGTACAATTTGTTTACCATTTGAAGAAGGAAATTCATGGATAAAATTGAGATTTGAAATTTGATTCAACTCTGGCAAATTATGGAGGGTGGATAGGATTTGAAATCCTAAGAGTAGAGTAGTGGACCCAAGATGTAGGTGTACACTCAATACTTTGGGCCAACCACTTAATTATAGCTCAAGCCTCAAGGCCCACTTATAGCATTTTTCTTTTAAATTGTCTTCTATTTTTCTTTTATAACTTTTTACGCTTATACATATAGTCCTAAAATTAATAATATAGCAATAACTCTCTGATGCTCCTGTCTGATCTGGGTCAAAGCAAATGCACTAGAATTTTTTTTCGTCTTTTTCACATTAGCAATGTGTTAGCTTAAGTGTTCAAGTTCTAAGTCCAATTATCTAAATGTCAAAATTATTCTCACTACAAGTCAGGGTAACTTGGTTATTTTCTCGCGAACCTGTAATCTGCGCAAGGCAACACACCAAACACAAAGTATCCGAGGTGATGTTTTCGGGACGACGCCTCAGACGTGAGAATGAGTTCTCGACTGGAATACACGAATGCTCGAGAGAGCTTTTAGAGAAAGAAACCTAGAGAGATAAGTGAGTTCTCAAGATTGTGAGGGTGTGAAAATCTCTTTCTCCTACCGAGAGGGGGATATTTATACTTTTCCACCAACTAGTGTAATGTGCCACGGTGTGATTGATTGTTGAAGGTGTGGGGCCCATCTTGCCGATTTGTGACTTGGGCCTCTTGTGTGTTGTAGGTCCCCATATGTCTCTTGCATGCCAAGGTGGCTGGCCAAAACTCTTGGGAGCCTCTGACACTCCGGGTAGCGTCCTGAAGTTTTGGGCGTATCGAAGATGATGTATCTCGTCGAAGCATCTCGAAGGTGATCCGACGAGGCGGAGACCTTGCGAGAGCCTTGTTGAAGTGTATTATGTCATTGAGTAAAGTCTGTGATAGGAGAGGGTCGACCAAGGGGTGTCAAAAGCACTTAACTTTATATTTGAGCTAGAGCGAACCGATGGTGCGACATGGAGCCCCTGTACTGCGACATTAGGGTGGTTTCCGCCAAGAGCTCATGCTTCACGTGGTGTAGAAGGCTTCCGGTTTTCTTTCACTTCATGGATCAAAGTGGATAACCAAGAGGCACTTGGAGTAGTTCTCATATCCTGGGAGGCCTCCTTATCTTTCGAAAGCTCTTAGGGTTCCCACCCGTCCGGGGAGCTCTTGTGGGCCTTGGTGCATGGAGAACACTTAGAAAAACTTCAGAGCATCTTGGTCACATTTGGGCCATCCAGGTGGAGAGCATGTATTCGAGAAGGAGAAAGCATCCGGGGAGAGTATCCATGATGCGACATCGAGTCGGGGAGCCGCTGGGGAGCGTGGCCATGTCACGGCACGGAGCTCCCTATGTCGTGGCAGTGGTCCCATCACGTGATTTTTCATCTTTTGGAGGCTTTCGGGTCTCATGTTAAGCGTGCATCTTCCATTCCAGGCTTGGATGCTCGAGTGCCATTTCATTGCCGTGTATTGCTATGTCAATTGTCTTGTGACTTATGATTATTCTCGTAGCATAACTTTTCAAGAAAAAAATAGCAACAACATTTCGTCTCAATATACATAATTTACCCATGATTTGATCTCATTTCTACACTAACATTCTATATTACGACTTAAGTCTTAAGAATACGTAACTTTGTGTGTGAATGTTTGATTATATATTGAACTATTATTTTTTATTTCATATAACTTTTTGGGAGCAACACTATTATGAGGTTTTTTTTTCTTTCAAATAATGCATATTTGTATAAAAAGTTCTGAAAATTTATAGAGGTAGATAGAGAAATTTTTGCTAAAATGTTTCATTGGAGTGATTTTTCTCAACATTGTTAAGAAGAATATAATGACGGACCTTGTTTCACAAAATTATTAAATTTTTTAAAGAAAGTGCATAGTCATATTGGTTGTATAAAAACTCACAAGTTCACTAAACATTGTTATACTATTTTCAATGACTAAAGTAAACAAATCATCTTTGATTCAACTATGACCAACACACACCGATAACTAATTAAACTAACACATCTTCTTTCCAATCGGCAAAAGAAAGATACTCGATCCGTAATATGTACATGAATACAACCATAACCAAGACATCAAGAAAGGGACAACTTTATTTTATTTTACTTCTCTTCTCACCAATTTCAATCTTCTCTAGTGCCGGCAAATCAAACCAAAGATTCGATTTCTGGAAAATATATATTCATTCCCGACTTCAGTTTCGTCCCCTCACAACTATTTTTTTTTCTCCAAGACTTGAAACTAAGACCTCGAAAGATCAAATAAAATCAACTACATGTCCTACTGAGTGTCTGTGCATCGATGTTCTTGTTCAGGTGCTGTACACTCTGACCGAGCTCTCTAACAAGTCGCGGTTGCTTCCTGGAATTTCCTTTACCTGCGACCCGTTCTTGTATATCTTGAAGGTTGGAATGGACCTCACTCCTTCTGATTTTGCCAAGTATGGATGGTCTTCCACCTCCACCTGATATATAATCACATAGTTAATGACAATTTTTGTAAAATCTTCTTTTGGTGGGCCTAAGATTCCCAAAAATTATGGTCAATTTGTCACACCATTCACCAATAGTCTCTTCTTTTGTTTTTAGTTTATCCAATTTTCGTGACTAATCATTTTCCCAACAGTTGAAAACCCAATAATTGCATTCTAACAACAACAAAAAAAGGAGAAAAAAGCAACCTTGAGAAAGTTGACTGATGGGAATCTCTTGCACACTTGTTGCATTGGCTGCAAAACTTGCTTTTGCTTTGTTTTGTTGCAGAACAGCACCACAGACATTCCTGTTCAATTTGCAAGATCAAGATTCAGTTTCTGTCGGCACAAATTTAAGTCTTTTGCCAAACCAATACAGCTCTTGTTGATGAATCTGACCTGGTGAGGTTACATAGTGTCTGAAACGCTCGTTGCTGGTAATGAGGACAAGATTCAAACCAAACTTCATGTCCTTCGTGTCTTCGCCTCGTTGCTTTCGGAGCTGAAGTTGTGCCTCGAATAAGGCCCTGCCCACCTCCTCATCGCCCGGACTCTCTCTTTTCAACATCTCATAATCTTGAATCGAAGCTTCCCATCTTTCTATCTGGAATCACACAAAAACACCTTTTAGTAACCAAAATCTGTAAAAAATCATCTCAACTAAAAGCATAAGCTGACCGTTGAATGTTCAATATTAATTTTATACTCTAACGTGCCCTCTCACGTGCAAACTTCATTTCGCAACCAATACCATGTAAATAACCATCTCAACTGCAAACTTAAGTTGATAGTTGAAGACTCAATATTACTTTTATACTCGGGTCGGGTAGGTGAAACAAATATTGACCTTTGCATTGCAATCAGCTCTCCTCAGCCTGGCCTTGCTGTAACAAGGCTGCACCGCGAGTGCTGCTGTGCAATCCTCGACAGCTTTCTCGTATTGTCCTAGCTTCGCCCTACACGCAGCTCGGTTACATAGCAAAACTGAGTTGTATTGGTCGTGCTCTAGCCCCTCGCTGTACAATGCACACGCTTCTGCAAACTTTGCTGCCTTGAAGAGCAAGTTACCACTCATTCGTGCAGACGAAACTGCTCTAGCCCTCTTTCCCACCATGCTCACCTCCTCGTTGCTTGGGTCTAGCCGAGCAGCGTGCTGAGCTGCCCCCAGAGCATCATCAAACCTATTAACCTCCCAACAAAAATCAAATACTATGTCACATTTCTCGTCAAGAATGTCGCGCCACGAACCAAAGATTGAAGAAAATAAGTAAATTAACCTGCCGGCAGTCAAGTAGACTTGCGAGTCAACCATTAGCATATATGCACATCCAACAAGGCCAAACAACTTTGTACAAGAATCAATGCCAAAACTTGGTCTCTTCCGGAATATGGCATATGCCTCTTGATGTCTTTGGAGCTTCATTAAGGCCTCGACTTGCATTGCGTAGACCTTAGCGATTGACACAACATTACAACGACTAATTAGAATCGACACAAAGTACAAAAATAAAGGGTTAATTAGGCCTAGGAGGCTCACCATCGGAGCTGAATCCGCGCCCGCGGAGATAGCATAATGGGACTCTTTTAGTAAAGTACTCCAATCTTTAAATTTCCTAGCATCATTACACATACTGAGGTGTTTCTGGAGAGACTGAGTTTTGGCAATATCTTTAGAATCAGCATTTGAGCCCAAAAGATTATAGTGATACAATGCTTTCTCTGCTTTTCCCAATCTACAGGACACAATTCATACAATGAAAATACAGAAAATTAAGAGGCTGTGAACATTAGAGTAGCTGAATGTTTTTGTGGGTACCTGAGATACAGAGTGGCCAAGCGATGATGGGCTCTTTGATAAGAAGGCTCGATCCGAATAGCCTCTTTGCACTCAGCAACTGCGTCCACCAGACGGCCTAGACCAATCAAAGCAGCACTCCTGTTGCTCCTATATGTTGCCTTGCTCGAGTCAAGAGCAATTGCGCGGTCATACAATGCAAGGGCCTCCTCGTAGCTTCCCCTCTTGTAAGCCTCATTTCCCATAGACTTGATTGCTTCGGGGTCTAGTTTACTCGTTAGGCCAAGGCTCTGAATCTGTCTCAAGTCGTTACTGGACTGTCTTATAATGTTTCCCATCATACCATGACCTCCAACTTTACCATAGTTGTGCCTGTGATCTTGCAGGTTCCTAGATAGGTAATCCACTGTCTTGATGGTGGCGTTCGGGCTGTTGCTGGCGAGCAAATGCCCAGTCCCTAGCTGCCTCAGGTTACCCAATTGTCCTAAAAGCATGACATTGCTTGAAGTAGCTCGAACAAGATCTTTGGTTTCGTTGGATTGATCACGAGGAGTGATCATAGCCTTTGTTAGATCAACCGAAACACGAATAGGCTCTTTTGTCTGGTTGGAACCATTGGAGGATGATGTGGAGCTTCTTGCAGCGTCCGAAGGCCTCCTGCCTTGGTGGTTTTTCGGGTGGTTCATAGGTTTTTGCCCTGTTTTTGTAGGAGGCTTGGCCAAATTGGAGTCTTGGAGACCAGTTTCTCTGGTTCCACTCCTAATTCGACTCGAAGAATTATGGGCTCGAGCCTTTTTCGAATCATCGGTACTGGTTTTGCTGCTATGCACCTTTGCTATATTGTTGCTGCTGGTGGGTAGAGATGACAGAGATGGCTTTCTTGGGAAGTAGTTTTTGCGCAGCTGAAGAATTCCTCCCATGAAACCGCAACCAAGTTCTGAATCCATTGAATAAGATGCCGTTTTCGCCATTTTTTTCTCTCTTTTATCACCCAAGTTTATGCTTACAATGTCTCAAGTTCGAGATTCGGTTGTTACGTTTGCTGATAAAAAAGAAAAGAAAACCCTATGCTTATGATCTTCTTGTGTTTGCTTATACAAAAGATAGAGAATGGGATGAATAGGTTGAATTTAATGTGACATGAAGATATGAAAGAATGGGCAGAGGCAATGAAGAAGAAGAAGAAGAAGAAGGAATCTAGAAGAATAAATAAAGAAGAGAAGAAAAAAAAATCTAGAATAATAAATAAAGAAGAGAAGAAACAAAAATGAACAATATTGGGGTGGCTTGAATGTGAAGGAAAAGAATTTAGTGTTGGAGGGTAAGGTCTCCAAGTGTGTATATATATGGGATGGACCCAAAGAGCAATGACCCTCCTAGAGTGGCTTCCAAGAAACCAACTTTGTTTCCTCTGGATTTTATGAGAGAAGATGGGGTCAGGGTTCATAAACATTTTGCACAACACAAGAAAACAAAAACAATTTATTATCAAAAGATCTTGATACGGTCCAACAAATAAAATAACTAAAAAACCATAACAAATATTTGTTAATTTAGAGAAACACAGGAAGTGATTCTCAACTTTGTGTTGCACACACTATGGTTGGGAAGGAAGCTAGTATGGTTTTGATTTTCATCCAAATGTGTTACACATGAAACATTAACATGTCCCAATATATGCACATGAGAGAATCCTCTTAATACGTTAATAAATTACGAATAGAAGAAGTTTAATTGCTTGCAAGAACCATGCATTTGACTTTGAAAGAAACCCATTAAAGAGAGAGATATGAATGGTCAATAAGAGGTGAGGATTTTTAAATTTGACTCCAACTCAAAAGGTTGAGCTTACCGGTAGAGAGTGCAACGTGTATATTAGGCGATGACAAATTTCTTCACCTGCATCCCGAATAACACAATAAATTTAGCTTGTATATAGACCAAGAAGAAATGCAACAAAGACGGGTCATTAAGCCTTATTCAACTCAAACCAACAGTTTAAATTGATAGATAGAAACTCGGTGAGGAAAGTTCACATTTTTTTTTTCATGTGGGATACAAAAAATGTTTCCATAATAATGATTATTGTTATCATTTCCACCTTAATCCAAATCTTTGAAGAAACGATGACATTAAATTAGTAGCTAATAAAAATTAAGAGATGGCCACATGTCTAGCTTAGGTCCTTAAGAGGGATGAGACAGCCAGAAGGAATGATGAACAGAGAAGACACAAGTTATGTTCAAAATATTAGTCCTATCATCATCTCCTACCTTACTACTATTCTTTATTTGCTTTGTCTTTGGAGGTTGATTGGTAGCAATTAATATTAAGTTATAGGTATGGTATGGTACGGTCAGCTTAGGGACCATTGAGCTAAAGGTATATTCAAAGAAAGGAGACTATTTGACCCCAAAAACACACTATTCGTCGGTGCCGGCCTCCTGACTCTTAACCGAATAACAAATGTTGGAGCAACCCAACTTTGGTCGGCACTCAACTTTTGAACCACCAACAATCAATTTTTGCACTACCTTGGTTTGGTTTAATTTGGTTTGCAATAGTATTTTGAATATAATTATTCTTGCATAGATATACATTAGTTATAATAGCATAATCTCTATGCGCGTTTCTAATATTTAGCAATTATATTAGTTGTTAAGGAGGAGAAATAGCGTGTCACTTCAGCATATGACTATATGAGTGTTTAGCATCTACTTGACATTTCTCTTTCTCGTGTCTAGCACCACTACATTAAATGACAAGATGAGAGAGAATGTGAAGCAATTGTGGCTTAACATTGGGCGTTAAGTTTAACATTTCATCCTTAACATCTCTTAGTACCCACTGCTTCAATACTCAACACTTTCATAAAACTCTTAAAATCTCTCTTAGCATCCCATTGGAGATGCTCTAAACCAACCTAATTAGTAAATGCAACATTTGGTCACCACCAAACAAATAATGGTCGGAAATAGAAATTGAAGCCAATCAATGCACTATTGGTGAATGTTGCCTAGCATGGTCTAATAAAGATCTAGTTTTTGAGTCTTTATGCAATGCAACAACTACATCTAAAAATATACAAAATTTTATTGATTTGCTCAATTGGGTCCTTCAAAAAGCTTAAGGGCCAAATTTTGTTTGTCAATTGTAATAGTCTCTAGCTCTTAACGAGTACAAATCTTTGAGTATCACTGTATATTTTGGTTGCAAATATGAGATTTTCTCCACTCAAAAGGAATGGATGCAACTACTTGACAAAACAATGATTAGCCCAAAAAAGGGAAAAAACAAAAAATGATATGATTGATTGAAAGCAAATTTGGAGAAGGAATGGGATGATAACTCACATTTCATGACAAATATGAATGCCGACAAAGAAGAACATGTCCCAATTTTCTCCACAAAATTTAACAAGAGAATAGAGAGGCAATAGAGACAAGAAGGCCGGTGTGAGGCAAAATCTACAATGAAAATCAGGAAAATCACAATAATCTTCTGAGTCCTGTTGGTATCGGTCTGATCTTGTTAAAAGCTACAAAAGTGGTCAAATTTTGCAACACTGATCTCTCTCTCTCTCTCTTTCTTTTTTTCTTTTCATTTTCTTAATTCATGCCGTTATTTGTCAAAAAGTAAATGACTAATGCATGCAGCTATCATAAACGTCAAATTCGTGTATTCCTGAAATTGGATTCTAATTGTCCATCATAGATAACACAAAATGAAACTCACTACTCCACCCCTTGAAAATCAAAACTAACCAAAAATAGAGGATGACCCTAACAAAATTCTTACTTTTGGTGACATACAAAAATAAGTTGTTGCTATTAGTTGGGAATTAGAAACAATGCACATTGAGCTGGAATGGATAAAAGCTCAATAATGGTAAAAATTTGAGCTTTTATGCTTTTTGCGACAGATCCAATCGTGCACATGAGATTTTACGTGACAAAACATTTGGTTACAATCAATTATTAAAGGTTTGAGCAACTAGATTGTATGTCACAAAAAATAAAATTTGATATAGTGTGAGACTCATTTACCATCTATCATAACTTGACACGTGTCTTAGATGTGAGGCAGTTACATGCGCTAGTACACTCCCTTCTCATCAACTCCCCAAAAATTAAATTTGTGAGAGTTAAAAAGTAGTTTGAACTTTGAAGTTAATAAATAAGGACATTTTGAGAGGTGGTGTGGTTGGGGAACCAGAATATCTACCCTGTTGGTTGCTTGCTACTTCAGATATCCAATTCGGTCTCACAGCTGTTGTTAGGCTCTAGAGAAAATGACACCTACTTTACTCACATTTTTTTCTTTTTCCTTTTGCACTTGAATGAATTATAAACATAACTAATTAAATTCATTATTAAGTACTATCTAAATTTGAGGTGCGTTGATGGTGACGGTTATCAATTCAAGAAAAACAGTGATCAGCAGCGGAATGATCTAACACTATAATTTTGCTGTAGAACTGGATTAGCGACATCCAGCTAGATGTTGTGATCCGTTGCTGATCATCAGCGTCGGTAACAACATGTCTAGGTAGCAACATCACAACAATGGTTAGCCCAACAGTGGCGGAATCGACGACAACTTTCAATGACAATATACAGAAGCGGTCAAATCCTGTCTCTTATAAGACATTTAACTCGTCTCCTAAAAATATATATAGTTCATCATAATTCGCTCAGTCGCTATTGAGACAACACAACATATATTGTGGCATGATTGCAACCATAATCACAGGTGTCTTCTCCATGGAGCAATCTTAACTTGTAAAAAACACTGATTGAGAATAGAGCACATGTGAAAATTGACCAAATCAAGCAAGGCACAGCTAGAGAGACACCAAATAGCACAAGTTCTAGTACTGTTATTTTAAGCAAACTGACAAAATTCTTTATACAGAATTAACTAGAAGATCAAGCAAAGAACCTCCTGAGGCTCTCATGGACAGAATAAAAAGGCAATATTTGATGCTTAAATTTACAATGAATATCATATCCTTTGGTTACAGTGCAAGCAAGCATGTGTATTGTAAAGAAAAGTTGACAAGATATTTATAAAACAAAAATGAAAAAGAAGCTTATCGATCCCAATTTAGATGATAGTGCCAGCTAAAAATGTAAATGGGTGGGGTTAAGAGCTAGCAAACCATATCATATCAGCATAAAAAGACTAATATTTACTAAACAAATAAAAGCAAAAGCAAAGCCAAATTAAGGACGGGTCAGGCCAATACTTAATGATATATACTTTTGCTATAGCTCACCCTTTCGGGCAGCTTTGAGGGATCACTAATGTCATCACAGCCAAAAATGGCAATATAGTGCCGGCAATTATGCATAATTAGACTCAGAAAGCTACACAGCCCTATTCGGCAAAGACAGATAAAATATACGCTAATTAATTAATTTATAAAGCAGGCTTTATCTTATAATGGATGAGAGTAGAGGAGGCAAAATCTTGGTTCGGACACATCTTCGTGTGGGAGCTCGCTGACTCAAATCTCATTACGGCGGATAAAGTGGAGTTTTTGGTTAAAAGGGAAGAATTATTCCGGTTGTGTAGCTCAATTTCAAAACAAAACAAAACAAAACAAAAAAAAAACTTGGGTCGGTTCGGGTTGTTGAACTCTAACCCTAACCCGCCCCATAGAGTTGATCGAATAAGAGTAGGATTTTGGGTTTTAGCCATAAAATATATATATTATGTGTATATCCGAACATAACCTGTTTACGGGTTGATAAATGTAGGATTGACACCCGAATTGAAATGGGTTGGGTTTCAGGTAACCAGCGGGTCGGTTGCTTTTTATTGGGCAGGCTTTGTAGGCAAGGGAGGAGAGATGGAAAGTGATGCGTAGAGGGTGTGGAAAGTGGAGGCACATGAGAATGTGCATTGGAACTCGAGGCTCATATGAAAGGGATCGATCGATGCGACGTTGCACGTGGATATTACGTAAAGGAGAACATGCAACCACGTGATCCAAAGCCAAAACTTGAGTTATAAGTATGGAGAGCTCCTATGGTTTTTGGCAACTTCAACAACATTAGTTCCACTCACAAAACATAACACTCTCTAATGTATGTGACACAATGACAAACAAACTTGTGAGAATGAAGCATAACTGTCATCATCATCATCATTGTTTTAATGCAAAAACTTATAATATATCAATTCAAATCAAACAGTAATAAAGACAACATAAAACTGAGAGCTTGAAAATCAACCCATCCAAACAAGTGTAACAACAAAATCGAAAATCTAACTGATTCATAGGCAACTTGGTTCATAAACCAAATTGAAAATAAAAAAACTGACAATGTGAAACTGAACCACAATAGTTAAAACATCTCGAAAAATCAAACAAAATGCACTAGAATCATATTCATCAGCCTGAATAATCAAGTTGAACAGATTCTTCTTCTTTTTCTTTTTTTTTTCTTTTTTTATCAGCTTCGAGACATCATACTCAAAATAATAATATTTCTTTCTTCAAAGAGAGTGTCACCCTAAACTATACCCCACAAATTTATATATACATATTGACTTGGGAGATCACATGGTGGTATACTGTTGTCACACGCACACCTCCAAAGGATGGAAGGTTTCAAAGTTAAGTCTCATCTTGTGCAACAATTTAAAGGTCACACATTCTTCCAAATTAGGTAGCACATCCAGCTTAGTGATCAGCTGGATCATTATGGTCAGCCTGCAATGGGTTTTTGTAATTAATTATTAGTAATTAGAATTGCAACCTGTGTTACTGCCAGACGTTTCTCCTATTGTACCTTTGGAGAACTCTTTCTTCCTTTCCTCCACACCTACACTTGAAACCCGTCTTGTGCCTAATTTAGGACTTTGGTTTCTCCTTCTAATATTAATTTATTCCCTTATATTGATTTGTGTACAGCTTTGGTGTCATTGGTTTAATTTGGCCTTAATGGTGTGGCGTCGTAGGTTCGTGATACTTCCTAACGCGTAGGTTTTTGTTTTGAAGTTCGGGTGTCTTTTTTGTCATTCCTGAGTTGGCTATAAATGTTATTATTTTGGCTTATTTATCATTCTATTACTGAGCTCCGACTCACCTTGTTGTGGGAAGACATGGTTTCAGGGAAAGCTAGGTTCACGTTTTTTTGTGGAGAACTCGAATATTGGGAATACTAGCTTACCATTCTTAGTGAAGGACTAGGCTTCAGGGATGGCGAGATTTCCATTTTTGGTGGAGGACTTGGCTCCGTAAAAAGGTAGGTTCCTACTCTTCGTAGAGGACTCAGCTCCGGGGAAGACTAGATTCTCATTTTGGTAGAGGACTCGACTCTAATTAAGGAATACTAGGTTTTCAATTTTGGTGTGACTATGGGGAAGACTAGGTTTTTATTTTCGGTGTAGGACTCGGCTTCAGGGAAGATTAGGTTCTCAATCTTGGTGGAGGACTAGGTTTTGGGAAAGACTAGGTTCTCAACTTTTCTCTACAAGAGACTAGGTACCAAACTAAACGTGACATGTCAAAAGGATCACTCTTGATCTCCACGATGCCACCTTTGGGTTGACACCACATGTGCGACCGTCGTAATTGGAGATAGTTATTCCCTTTTGTACCCAACACTTAAATAAATTTTCTTTCTATTTCTATCTGAAGAATTTATTACATGTGTAGGGTTCGACTCCCTTCGAGAGTGGGTATGTGTGCACTTGGTAATATATGAAAATGGAGTTACATAGTTAATCTATTTTCACAAGTACAAAGTTCTTTAGGTTGTTGGCACGTCATGGGTTATCTCAGACCTTTGATAACTACTTAGGAGCTTTCTATTTTCTAGCTCTCTTCATGGGTTATATTTCTGTTTCCATGGTCATGATTAGCTTTGAATTGAGATAGTCTTTCTTTCACAAGAACCTTCTCAACCACGTTCTTGAGAACAATGCAGTTTTTTATGTGGTGACCTAATTTTTGGTGGAGTATGCAATACTTATCCGCGTCTCTTCCCCATGCTCTCCCTTAAGAACAGTTGGTCACTTCATGTTCTCTTTCTTCTCGATATAGTCGAAGATTTCACTATAGTTGATTGTCAAACTAAGGTGTGCATTTGACCCTTGAAGTGTT
This sequence comes from Pelargonium cotyledonis, assembly GCA_036897625.1. NCBI lineage: Eukaryota > Viridiplantae > Streptophyta > Magnoliopsida > Geraniales > Geraniaceae > Pelargonium > Pelargonium cotyledonis. The sequence goes on along the minus strand of JAYMTA010002054.1, from coordinate 1,873 downwards.
TGCAATCAAGGGCTTGTTGGGAGAGTTGTTGAAATTCTCTTTTTCCTTGCATCTACACCCTCAACATCTTATCGTCACTCTCCTTCTGATATCCTAGAACGAGCTTATAAGCTTGAGTGTGCATCTCCTCTACATGGACATAGTCAAAAGCAAATCTCAATATCTGCTCCTAAAGCAATGTCTTTGAGGAGGATTTTGGAGGAGATCCTTGCTCGGAAGGCGATGCAAACAATCTCATCATTTGAGACAGATTCACTCTTGTGGACAGCCACCTTGAACCTCTCCACATAGCGAAGTAAGGGTTTCCCACTCTTTTGTTTGATATGGACCAATTGTGACTAATCCATCTCAGCTTGTCTGGAAGTGGAAAAGTTTTTGGTGAATATGCTTATAAATTGTTCCTAAGATCCGTTTGAGATGTTTTGGTACCATGTTTGAGCTCGTCCTCGTAGAGTGCAGGTTAAGAGTTTGCTTTTGACAGCGACACTACTAGTCTGCATTTGCATACGAAGATCAGAGGCAATATCAAACTCTTTGCCATTTGTTATTCTATTATAGGTGATATTCCGGAACCGAATATATGGCTCGGTGGGAGCATTTCGGATGGAAATGTTAAGAGGATTGGTGATGGGTTTGATCTCGTCCTTCTGATTCTCCCTCAAAATAGGTTATGGGTGGTTTTAATTTTTGTAAAATTTATTGGCAATAAAATAGTAGCATGTGGCAAATAGAGACAAAATTTCTGAAAATATGCTGATTGACTAGTATTTTGGCCCATTGTTGCTCGGTCTCTAATTTTTTAAATTGTTTAAATTTTATCTTTGTATCATGATTGGTTGATTCAATAATTTTTTTTTTTGAACATAACAAACCATATATTATTACTGAAGAATCACACTTAGTTTCAGCCTAAATTGAGACTAACAAACCAAACTTGGCCTAGAAACCCGGGACAACCCGAATCCAAATCGCTGATCTATCACACCTAGGGGTATACCCCAAACAAACACCATAAAACACCTACCCTGAGTAGCAAATCAGACACTGACAACAAAGATCCTAACACGAGATCCTTGACGGCTACAAAGGGAAAAAAAAATCACACCCTATCACCGCTATCTGCGGCCTCCACCGAAGCAGCAACTGCTCCGGCCCAACTCTGGACTACTCTTCCGAGCGGGCCGCATTATCCTGGCCCGCTTGTTCCGTCCCTTGAATCGCTCGTCCCCCGTCCGCCATCCCACCCTCTTCCACGCCGTTCGCCGGGACATCCAGCACCACACCGCCCATCTCCTGCCCTCCGATTGACAGAATCTCCATGCTCCGTACCTGATCCGCCTTCGAACCCTCCATCTTCTGATCACGCTGAGCCGGAACTGACCCCCCCGTCACTGTCTGATCTCATTGCTCCGACACCCTCGCAGAACCAGTCACACGATCACCTCCTCCTCCACTCACGGACCATGTTGCTGCTACCGTCGTTTGTCGTCTTGATGTTGCCTTCGCTAGTCACCTCTGCTACAAAGAAGCTACAACCTAAAAAACACTCCAAACCTTAGCGCGCAAAAGTGGGAAAAGACCACATTGATTTAGACTCTCTTTTGGTTCCTAGAAACCTGCATCAATGGCCTGGGCGGCGCGGAACCTGCGTCGACGGCCTGGTCGGCGCAAACCCTAGAAGCGGCTCTTGTGCTGCTATCAAAGAAGTAAATTAGTCGGTTGAATCAATAATTTAATATTAAGTATTTTTATGAAATGTATAATACTAAAACTTTATATTACGTAATGTTTTTTAAAAAAATATATATTTACTAGTAATGGCATAAATAGTATATTATATGCATAAAAATCACACTATTAGAAAAAAATGAGA
>JAYMTA010002053.1:0-17707 GCA_036897625.1 Pelargonium cotyledonis | reverse complement strand
GAGGGACCGCTCACATCAACAATTTTAACGGTGATTTGACGGAACTTAACGGCAGTGACTAATGGAGTTCACTTTTTGATAGTAAAGGGACTAATTCGGTCCATTTAGAAGTAGAAGAACAAATTTAGTTCATTATTGATAATAGAGAGACTGCTGAGATAATTAATTCTTCTTTTCTCTTTTTTGTTTTTTATGATTATAAAAACACTTTATTAACACAAAGCTAATCATTCTCATGAATCATGAGTACTAATATTTCCTCTCATCAAGATAAAAAAGCAACATAAATTGGATGTATTCTAGAATTTATTCTGGCTTTTTGTATACATAGATAAACTATTAAAATGATGAGGATAAAAAGAAGAAAAAGTAGTTGTTACGTGCACCATCTTTAAGATCACATAATAGACGGGTTCCTCAATTCCTATCTACCTAATTTGTGCCGGCTGCCCCCAACCAACATTGAAGAGTTCAAGCCGTGGAGTTGACTTCATAGTGAAGTTAAACACTTAACCTTTTTTTTCGGAAAATAATTAGGAACGACGATGCGGAAATGAGTGTTTTGATCGACAACGCAGGTAGTGTTCTTAAAATATAAAAAAATGAAGATGAGTTTCAAGTTATTTATATTCCGAACAGATACATTCTCGTCCTATAAAATAGATGCAAATTATATCTTATTTCCACCAAACTCTTTTTGATAAATTTGTAATATTTGAACAATAAAGGACACTACAAGTTGGGAGGTTTTGAAGGGACAAATAATGGAGGCCTAGTCCAATAGTAGTGTACTTTGTCTTGAACAACTACATAATATAGGAGACTACATTGTATTCTTATTGGGATGGGTTTCAACTTTGTTATGGATGGGATTGGTTCATTGGCAATTATACTATTCTCTTCTTAAACTATTCTATTCTCCATTTTGAGCTTTCTTGGAAGATCTCTAAGAGTTTGAGAGCATAGCTCCTAAAATTGATTCTCCCTAGAACCTTGAGATGTAGCTTGTAATTTTACAATTGTGCACCTTATGCACAACATGTCATTGGTGCCACTTGTCCACATATAACAAGGTAATAACTTATATTAGAAAAATATATATCTTTGTTGTTCTTATCAATGTTTTAAAGTATCTATCTATAGATGATAGAAATCAGTAAGTTACAATGAATGAGAATATCTACATGTGAATTTAAAGTATTACAAAATATGTTAAGAGAGAATTAGAAGTGGTGAACATTATACCTCCTAAGGATGAAGCATTTATATTCATAGTGTTTGACGATGTCATCATCAGTCACTTTAATTGGACGAAATATGATGTCACACCTTTTGATCTCCTTGAGAAATCTTCTATATATGTCAAGTGACAATTAACATCTTGATTTAATAAGGCAATGTTATGAGAGAGTCGACATTTTTCATCTTTGACGTAGTTGGGTCATGTCTTTACTCTTGACGCGTTAGTGGTGTGGAAACCATTTGCTTGTGAGAAACATGCACGTTGAGGCTAGGGGCATATGGTGCACCATCAATATTGATTGCTAACTTCCACAGTCGTGGACTCCAAACGATGGTCGTCGTTAGGTCTCTTTGTCTTGGTACGTAGTATTGAAAGACAAGTAATTATTTAAAAGCGGCATGCAAATGTAATTTTTTGTATTCATTTCACTTCAATATTATATTGTATATATATTTCTACACGACATGAATTGTTTTGTACACGCGTTAAACGATATTACTAGTTAAAGTTTATAATTGTTTACGTATCATTACTAATAATTGAGATGGTTAAACCAATGACAAACATTATAACATAGGAACACGTCTTATCTATAGTTTTGATTTTAGCATAATTAAAGTATACAATGATGCTAAAGTAATGTTAATGTTGTCATGAATATGTAGTATCTAATATTAAGACCCTCCATATTTCACTATACATATGGAATATAAGGATAGTCAAATCAAACTCATTTGACTTTTTGCCCCATAAGAGACACACCAACAGACCAACTCCTCTATAAATAGTTCATAATTATCTCCATCATAATTCCATTAATGTGATGACATGGTTATGTCATTACTTGCCTAACCCCTAAAAATTAATTTGATGATTTTTAATTTGTCTTAATTATAAATCCAAACCAGTACCAATGGTCCTGAGTCCTGACTACACTACATATATATGGTCATCCCTCTACTATTGAATCTTAAATTCACGACCTCTATTTAAAAAGTATCATGTTTAAATTGGAGTGTTACTTTCGGTTGTTACATCAGATTGTGATTGACAAAATTATCAAAAACTCGATATTATCAGATATCAATAAATTTGAGTTTTGGGTGTCGCTATAGCTTGAATACACACCATCTTGACAGAGGAGGTGCACTTCAAAACGTATGAAATTAGGCTTTCAAAATTTAGATGTGAATCGAGTGTGTTTATCCGATATGATCATACTTGAATTTTACTTAATAAATTTGACGTGATATGAGATTAAAGTCACTTGAATTGAACTTCAGGTGCTAACGGTTCATCTCACCATCTTGAATGAGGACACGTGGAATCAGATTTTGTGGTGGTGGGGCCACCACCGGATAGCAAATCTTTTTGGTGGCGGAGGAATCACGGTGCAGCTGGTGGCGGATCATGGAGTCCCCACTATCTGTGCCGCAGGTTAGTATTGCCTAATTTATTGTGATTTTTTATATTGTGCTTTTATGTAGGAACTGGAGTGGATCTGAGCCGTCCATCGTAGTCACATGCCTGATATAATTTTCTTTCCACTTTTGGGCCCGCATCATGATCATCATCGGTCAGAGTATAATGTGGCTCTTATTATAAAATTGGAAACCCATAATCTTTGTGGATTTTTTATGTGGATATTTTCCGTAAATTATGTTCATTTTTATGTGACACAATATTTTGTAATACAAAAATATTTTATAATAGTGATCTTTTTTTCTTTACAAGATAAAATGCTCTTATCGATACGACAGATAGTTGACTGTTAGATTCGTTAAAATCAGCAGTTAATTGAGGCAGTTTCTTCAGATGAATTCACAGTAGTGACCAAGATAAACAAAGAGTGTGATGATATAACATGTAGTGATTAATATGAGAATGGTCGATGTTGGTCGATATGAATGAGATAAGTAACCTAGGTTATGGCTCATAAACAATTGTTTTGGTAGAAGAATCAACAATCACATTGCTCGATGTGTAGATGCTTGTGAATGATGAATTAGTGATAACAAAAAGGACGAGTTGTCAAGATGTTGGGAGGATAAATGGCAAAGGCCGTCCTATAATCTCTTAGAGATAATTAAATGGACACGACAGTTTTCACTTGAAATAGGCGGTCCAAAGCTAGTTAACTTGGTTGTGTCTACAACTTGGGTCGATGTTCTTGGAGTGGGGCAGCAGAGGCTAGATTGGTAGATGCTTTTCCAATCTAGAAGGTTGGAAAAAAAAATGCTTTGCCAATCCACAAAACGTTCAACAAGAAGGTTGAGTTTGACATAACTTATTGGTCGAGTATGATCCTATTCAAGTAGCTTAAGCTTCGCAAATTTGAGATGAAGATATTAGTGTCTCCGATATGATTATAGCTTTTTTATTATAGATAAAGTATTATATTTTATTCAATAAATATCATTGAGTTACAAATCAATGACCAACGTGCGCACCTAACATAGCAGCAATAGACTTAGCAATCGCATCGGCCACACCGTTCGCAGACCGTTTCACATACACAAATTCTAATCTATCAAAGAATAGTGTTAAATTGTAACTACCCAACCCAAAAATCTTGGTTTCGTCTTCTAGGTTTCTAACTCCAACAACAACCTGAATAACATCATTTTCAACGATAAATGATCGCCATCATTGAGTCCTTGTCGATAAGAATGCATCCAACAAATAATATCGAAACTTCCAAATAATATCTATCAAATTGTAACAAAAAACAACTTATAACAAGAGAAGACATACCACAATAGAAGCAAACTATAAAACAAGAAAAATACTGAAATACAATTTAATACAGAATAATTTGAGAATAGTTAATATTCCCGTAGTAAATACTCTCACAAATTGGCATATAGTTGATGCGTGAAGGCGGAGATGATAACGAGACGTCTGTAAAGGAATCATATAAGATGAATCAATAGTGATAATGAAACAAACGGAATAACAAAATTCATCAAGTCAAATATGTTAAATCAGTGTTGATTCAAAACTAATAATGAAAGAAAGACAACTGAACCATCGCCAATTGCACGGTGTTTCAAAGAAAAATATTTGATAAAAGACTAGAGTTTCATTATCAATACTGCTTCATCTTATACTATTTCTTTAATTTGTAGACGGTCTCGTTAATTTAACTTGTTTGTTTGGAATTTTATACCGTTAAGATTACAAGTAGCTGAGTGACTCATCAAGAAAATAGAGGTCATGTTTTAATCAAATCAATCTCTTGATACTTAAATTAGAAAAGAAAAAAATTCGAAGATATTTTTCTTAGCCCAAAAAAGGACATGTGACATGGTCAACTACTAAACTGCCACATCACTACATTAGTGTGCACTGAACTCAATACACGCGCCCACACAGAACCTTAACTCCCCAACCAATACTAAATCCAAAACCCATCCATCATGTGCAGAAACCTTGTCGGGAAGTTTCTAATCCAACGGCTCACAAATCCCCACTTGCCGCATCTTGAGTGGAGAGCATAGGATACAATTATTGGAACACGCGGCACAATCTGGTCCCTGGGAATAAAAAATAACGAAAACCATTTCCTTAAATAAAGACTCGTGTCCAGACGGCACAACGCAAGACACTTGTCGCACCCTGAGCTCCGGACACGACACCGCCGTCGCCTCCATTTTTTTTCCTCAAAAAAAAAAAAAAAAAAGGTAAATTGGTTTTTAGTCTAGACTCTGTTCTACTGTTATATTGATGGTTTTAATTTTAATTTTGTCATTGTAAATAAAATTAAATTCATGATATTTTCTGGATTTTTTTTGGGGTTGAATTTTGCTGTTTTCATCCATATTAGAAAAGAGCAAGATTCAATAGTAGAAAAGTTGGGATTTTTATGTTAGTTTTGGGGGTGATTTGAGATTTGGAATTCTGGGTTTGGTTTTGATCTGTGTTTATTTTCTGGGTTTTGGGTGTGAGCTGTGGTTGTTGAATCTCTGGTTGTGTTTAGTTGGATCTTTGGCTCTGTAGCTGAAAGTTACAAGACAAATAGTAATTGTGGTTTTGTATTGTATTCATTGAATTGAATTGGAAAAAGTGAATGTACAGGACAATTTATTTGGTTCTCCAGATTGGGATGGTACCTATTTTTTTTTTTTGGATTTTCCCATGTTTTTTTTCTCAACCTGTAATTGAGTATGTTTCATGTATGTTCTCAAACCTGAGGTTGTTTGTGTTAGTTTTTCATCTGGGTTTCTGAATCTGGTTCAGCATTTTGGGTTGTGATAGAGAAGATTAAGTTTAATTGTAATTTAATAGAGAGGCTTATCATTTCGTACATGTATAAGTGGATTCTGTGTTCCTGACTCAGATCTTTTTCTTATTTTTACTTTGGATCTGTATTTGAAGATAACAAGATAAAAAGGGTTTGGAATTGCCTTTTGATCTGCTTGGTTGGCTTGGCTGGATATTATATATAAGGACAATTGCTTATGTAAAGCTGTTGCCACTACTTAAGAGGTGTTAAAAGATGGGGTCTCATCAGCTAAACTTCAGTTATGCGCCACCGGTGGTGGATGGGAGTGGTGGGAAGCCAGTGGGAAATTGTTCTTTAGCTAGGCAATCTTCGATATATTCGCTTACTTTTGATGAGTTGCAAACCACTTGGAGTGGGGCTTTTGGGAAGGATTTTGGTTCAATGAACATGGATGAGCTGCTAAAGAATATATGGAATGCTGATGAGACTCAAGGCCTGGCGGCGCCTTCAGCTAGCGCGGGGATCGGGAGTTTGCAGAGGCAAGGCTCTTTGACTTTGCCCCGGACACTGAGCCAGAAAACTATTGATGAAGTTTGGAAGGACTTGATTAAGGAAGGTGGCGGTGGAGGGAAAGATGAGAGTGGTGGCGTTGGGGGCAGGTCTAATATCTCGGAGAGGCAACAAACTTTGGGGGAGACGACTTTGGAGGAGTTCTTGCTGAGAGCAGGAGTGGTTAGAGAAGATGCTCAACAAGTTGTGAGGACTAGCAATGGTAATTTTTTTGGTGAGCCATTGCAAACCAATAACACGGGTTTGAATCTTGCATTTCAACAGCAAAATCGTACCAATAATGCAGTTTTGAATCAGCCTCCTAGTTTAGGATTGAGTTTTGCTGGTGTTAGATCCTCTCAGCCTCAGCCTCAGCAGCAACAACTACAACCTATCTTCCCTAAGCAAGCAACATTGGCTTTTGCTTCTCCTATGCAGTTGCCAAATGCTGGTCAGCTTCCTAGTTCAAGAGCAAGAGGTGCAATTGGGATTGCAGAGCCAGCTCTCAACAATGGCTTAGTTCGGGCTGGAGGAATTAGTATGGGTGGTTTAGGTACTCGAGGTCTTAGGGTCTCAGCAGGATCTCCGGCAAATCAGATCATGTCACCAGATGGGGTTGCAAAGAGTAGTGTGGATACATCTCCAATATCACCACCTGTTCCTTACTCGTTTGGCCGGGGGAGGAGATGTGGAGGGGGTTTCGAGAAGGTAGTTGAGAGAAGGCAAAAGAGAATGATGAAGAACAGGGAATCCGCTGCAAGGTCAAGAGCTCGCAGGCAGGTCAGCATGTTAATTTAGCTCTCCTATGTTTTCATTAGCTGTTGAATACATGTATACTAGAATTGACTAGGCCTTGTGATTACTTAAAAAGCTAACCAAGATACTCATGAATGTGAAATGAACCATATGTATTGTGGGCTTGTGCTATGTAGCTTTTGTGCAAATGTAGTATTATTATTCATACTGGTGTGGCCTTCGATTAGAGTCAATCATGCTAATGTTTTCCCGAAGTGTCAGTGATGAATGTTTCTAGCTACAAACCTTCGGCTTTTGTCTTTAGAAACACACTGCAATTGAACAATTTAGAGGCTTAGTCACTAACCATCTGATGCATAACATAACGTTGAACTTTGATTATCCCGACTGTTGAGTTCAGAGTAAAACAGAGAACTCACAAAGCTAAATCATAGTACTCATACAAGATATGTTGATCATATGATGTCTTACTGAACCCAGGTTTGAGAAAAAAAAAGCTTTACGGATATTTTAGTTTATTTATGTTCTCTTTCGGGTTACTGGCAGGCCTATACATTGGAACTGGAAGCAAAAGTTGAAAAACTTAAAGAAGTAAATGAAGAATTACAGAGAAAGCAGGTCTGTATATGTTTTTTGTCATTTAGATGAAACCTACTGTTGGTTTTCTCCGCTTGCCATAAATAACCGAGTTATTGTACTTTGGTTGCTGCAGGAAGAACTGATGGCAATGCAGAAGAATCAGGTACCCGTCACTTTTGAAACTTACATTGCATTTGTATAAGTTCTTGCAGATCACGAACACCACCGAAAACTTAGTTTCGTTTCCTTTTTCTGTTCTTTCAGCTTCTGGAGAAAATTAATGGACAATGGGGAGTGAAGAGACAATGCCTGAGGAGGACACTGACAGGCCCATGGTGAGTTGAAGAACTTGACAACTAATATTAGAATTAGTGGTTGAATATGATATATTAGAATTAGTGTGAGTGTATGTATCTGTGATCTTATTCCAGTTTTCTCCAGCAGAATTTTTGCAGCTCTATGCACAGAAGCAAAAAGGTGGTGAGTTGTGTATTATAAAGCTGAAAGAGAACTTCACCACTATGTGCTCTCTGTTTGCTATAATGGCACACGACTGTGGAGCAATATATATATGCTTCAGTGCCTTGCACCATCTTGTAATCTCTAACCTTTCAAATTCATGGCATGTACTTTATGAAACTTAGAGCTGGGAAAACTGAGATTGTGGTTCAAGCAGTTTAGAGAACAAAGCAGTTCATGAAATCTACTTTTACAATTATCAAGACTGATTGAATGAGTCATATTAGCTGTGTATGCCGTGAACATGAAATTGAGAATGTAGAATTTCCATTTCAATTTTCTATTCCCATTTCCATCCCGAGAAAAATAACTTTCAATCACAAACAGTCAATATGAATTAGCCATTGGACAAAATTTTACACCATTACGATGCCTACACTATTTTCTCATAGAAACTTAACATACTTTGCAAGTTCCTTCTATATACATGGAAAGAAACCAAGCTAACTATTGTTGCTAAATCCAGAACATTACCTCAGCATCCACAGGTTTCCGTTGTTGTCTTCTGGCATCAATTGGTACTCTCCCATTTCTTGGTAGTTTGATTTCATTCAAGAAAATGACTACTCTTCGTGTCATAGCAAATCAAGAAAACTACTTTCAATTTCTTGGGAGCTCCAAAACTAGGCCTTCTGCCATATTTGTTGCTCTACCATGGCCAAAAAGCTTGCTCACAATAGCCATTGCAAAGTCAGTCACAGTTGCGAGTCCTCTGCTTGTTATCAGTTTCCCGTCGATGACTACTTTGGTGCCATTAACTTCTTTGTCGGTGATACTGCTTACAACTGATGGATGAGCAGTAGCTCTCTTGTCCTGTATTGATAGATGAATTAATCGTAGCTTTTATAATGTCAGCTATTTCAAGAATCAGTTTTGCATGCGTTACCTTCAGCAAACCGTGTTTGTGAAGAACCGCCGGCGATGAACAGACTGCTCCATATATTCTCCCAGCTGATTGTTGTTCTTTGAGCAACTTCTTCAGAATCCTAGACTTCTGTAGCCGCTCAGCCCCGGCAAACCCTCCCTGACATTTTGACGTTCAAGTTATATTTAGGTTCATGCAATGAGTATACTATGATGAACTCACAAACTGATGGAAATGCGACAAATTTAAATGAAGTTTGTCTCACCGGAAGAAGGATTAAGTCGTACACTGATTCAGCAGCGTTCTTCATTAGCTTGTCAGCAACAATTTTGGTGCCTTGAGAAGTTACAATCTGCAAAGACTTTTCGAGTGAAGCAATTGTGACCTCCACCCTTGCTCGCTTGAGAACGTCTGCAATTGTTACTACTTCAATCCCTTCAGACCCATTTGCAACTGGAATGAGGACCTGCACCATAACATAGTCCACGAATCTGATACTCAAGCTATATCAAACACAGAAAAATATCTGCTAAAATAGTATCAAAGATGCAACTTACACGAGGGTGAATACCAATGGACCATTCTTCCTCATTGAATTCTTCTTTTCTAAGATCGGAAGCAGCAGTATGCAACAACTGTTACACAATGAATACAATTGATACCTCAATCTAATTATCCTCAACACGCTAGACGCACAACAACGAAAGAACTGTAAAGTAGCAAGTGAAGTCTCACCAACGACGCTCCAAGCTCCTTGGCAACGGACTCTCCAAACAGCTGATCCACTAAGCAAAGAGCAAACTCATAAGATGTTCCAGGACCACGGCTTGTTGTCAGCCCGTTTGAGACTTTGATATTAGACTTGACAGCCCAGAAGGTCGGGAGCTTGCTCATGAATGCAGGATGACATGTTGACTAGCATAACAAACTACAACATGATTAGCAAACTGAAATGTGTTGAACCTTACAAAAATTGACCAAACTCAAGTTACTCAACCCAAATAAATCACATTTTTTCGCTCCAGAAGGCCCCAGGGAAGAAGTGTGACTGCCGGAGCAGCGCATATAGCACCATATAGCCTACTAGCCTCAGCTTGTTTGCTCGTAATTTCCCTCAGTATTTTACAATCACGTAAACGCGCAGAGCCAGGCATTCCTCCCTATACAAAATAAAATAAAAAACCTCATCATCACATAATAGATTCACACTACAGACAGAAACAATAAAACAATCAGTTCAATATAAGAATTCAACAACAATCCTATCCTAATATCAAATTCATTGTTTCACTTCAAACCTCTCCAATCTTTCCATTCAAAGAAAAGAACAAAACATATTTTTCTTTTTCCCTATCACATCACTCTCTTTAGTATTCTTTGCTTGTACTAAACACACCTCAATCCTCACAGATGACATCTCTTCTACAAGTTCACTCACACTAACCCAAAAAGAGCTTCAATGTTCAGTTTCAATGAAACCTTTTAAAACTTACTCCAACCTAAGAACTTGAGATAATAGACAAGGGATTCAACTTCCCCTCACTTGTAGGCCGAACAATAGAGCAAGCACTGCAAGTAGACCAATAATTAACCTAGGCTAAACACAAATATGCCACATAAGCCGAGACCAAACCAAACCGGCTCTAATACCATATTAAACTATACTTCAAACCTAAAAGCGTAAGTCATAGGTGTAGAATTCAACTAATATATCAAATAATCACTGAATTCACATTCCATTGACATGCTTCAACAAAAACCCTAAGACTTACCATTCTTAGCCATTACTACCAGTAGCTACTTCAACACACACACACACACACACACACACACACACACAAAACCAATCTTACCATTACCACCAGTAGCTGCATCAGCAAAACCCTTTAAGTCTTACCATTCTTCACCATTACTACCAGTAGTTACTCAATGCAAGTATGCAACTATTAGGCAATCAACACAATGCTTCACACAGAAACAAAAACATTGCAGTAATCAATCAAGAAACACACAAACAGTTGAAAGAACTAACCAGAAGAACCACAAGATCAAAAAATTTATCTTGCTTCAAACCTAAAAGCTTAAGCTGATACATGTAGGATCCCACTTATATATCAAATGGCCATTAACGTCACATACCATCAGCGTGATGCTTCAACAGAAACCATAACTACTCCAATCCTTCATCATTACAACCAGTAGCTATACAATGCAACTATAGCACAATCAACACAATGCTTCACACAGAAACAAACACCAATCAAGAGACACGTCAGCAGCGAAGAGAACTAACCGGAAGCGCCACAAGATCAAAAATTTGATCAGAACAAGTGGAAATGCAAGTATCAGCAACCAATTTGGTGCCCCAAGAAGCTTTAATTTCGAGCTGCGGCTCCACCGAGGCTACAGTAACATCCGCCCCTGCTCGGCGCAGGACTTCAACTAAAATAACAGCCTCCATCTCCTCCGTGCCGAAACCAATCGGAACCAGAACCTGCAACACCCAACCCAGTGAAGCTATGTCCTCAAAAAAAAAAGCTAAAAAAAAAAAAAAAACATACCTTCTTGTGTGGTACAGATACAGGGGAAGCGGCAGTGGAGGTTTCGTCTGCATCAGTAGCAATCGTCGTCGACGTGGTTTCTGGAGAGAAGGGTTTTGTGGGTTTCGGGGTTTGTTTCGAACTGGGTGTCTTCTTCAGCTCAGCGGAGGCAGATACTGTGAAACGAAGAGGATTTGCAGAAACTGAAGTTACAGAGAGACGAGAATAAGAAGACGAAGAACCAAAAAATGCGAACTTTATGGGATATAGAGGTGGCGAGAGAAGCGACGCCATTGTTGCTTGCTTCTCTTCTCTGAGAGTCCTCAGGGAGATAAGATTAAAATCAACCGCGACGGGTTAAATACGGCACCGTATCCTCTCGCGAGTCCCATATGAAACGACATCGTTTTAAAGGTCTGGATATGGATGAATGTGACACGCAAGCTTGCAGTGTCGTTCTGGCGAGCGATATTTAGATTATAAATAGCTGAATCGTGGTAGTGTCAGTGACAGAGCGATCGAGAGAGAGGGAGAGAGAAGAGAATGATTCGGTACATAGCAAAGAGAGTAGCTTCAGGTTCGTCGCGAGCAAGCCCATTTCAGCTTGTTCAGAGACGAGACCTCTGTGTGGGTTTGGGTGTGCTTCCCGATGGATTGGACCGGAGCTCCGATGCCTTCGCCGGCAACTCCAAGGCCATGGAAGCTGTCATGTCGGAGCTCCAATGCCACATCAAAAAGGTACTGTATACGTGTAGGTACAGTTCTGTGGTAGCGTGTAGTTGATTAATCGATTGATTGATTGATTGGTGTGTTTCGTTTAAGGTGCTTTCTGGAGGAGGTGCAGAATCTGTGAAGAGGAACAGGAGCAGGAACAAGCTTCTGCCCAGAGAGAGGATTGATCGTCTCATCGACCCTGGATCTTCTTTCCTTGAGCTCTCTCAGGTTCTGGGTTTCATTTCATTTCTTGCTTGTGATCGATTTTTGGGTGTTGGGTTTAATAATAATTTTTTGAAATTTATGAACTCAAGCATGATCTTTTTTTTATGATATGAAGCTGAACAAGAGTTAAACAATCACACCACTACTAGATATTCTGAAGCTTGAGTTGAAGATACAGCACCAGACACAATGGAATTTAAGTTATTGAAAGCTATTTGAGTTCTAAAATTAAGGTCAAAATGGCGGTTCAAACTTGAGGTTTCTTCTATTATGTAGTATTCGAGTTTGTGTGCATAGGTTGCATCAAAGGATAAAGCATAGTGAAGAATAAAGAAACAACATTGCTTAACAAACTTATATGGAACTTGGTATTCTACCCTAAACTTCACCAAGCCGTGATGAATCGTTTATACCTATTTTGTTTTTGTGGTCTCTTTAATCCCGAGTCAAATATATGGAATGTAATCTTTTTTATGTATTGTTGTTTTGGATTGTGATACGCTTCATAATATAACCTTTGCATATTTCCGCCTCTCATTGGATATTTAATGGATAAAGCTTGCAGGACATGAACTGTACGACGAGCCCTTACCTTCAGGTGGGATAATAACTGGAATAGGGACAGTGCATGGACGGCTTTGTATGTTTGTAGCTAATGACCCTACCGTTAAGGGAGGGACATATTATCCCATCACTGTTAAGAAACATCTTCGGGCACAAGAGATTGCGGCTCAATGCAAATTACCTTGTTTGTATCTTGTTGATAGTGGAGGTGCTTTCCTTCCAAAGCAGGCTGAAGTCTTTCCCGACAGGGATAATTTTGGGAGAGTATTTTATAATCAAGCTCTAATGTCTGCTGAAGGCATTCCTCAAATTGCATTGGTATTAGGCTCCTGCACTGCTGGAGGTGCCTATATTCCTGCAATGGCTGACGAAAGTGTAATGGTTAAAGGAAATGGTACCATTTTTTTAGCTGGACCCCCTCTTGTGAAGGTTAGTTCCAGATCTCTTGGTATACCGTATGAAATGTTTGGAATTTGAACATATTCATTTATTACATGTGTTGGATTAGTTTGTATTTTTGTTTCAGAACCTAGATTAACTCTAAATGATATGTTTTGGTAGGCTGCTACGGGAGAGGAGGTATCTGCAGAAGATTTGGGAGGCGCTACAGTGCATTGCAAAACATCTGGTGTATCAGATTATTTTGCTCAAGGTATATATCACCTAGTGTAATCTTGTGTTATGTACCAGAAGTGGGTGCTTTTGAAGTTACCGTGATCTCTTTATACATAAATGTCATTGTAGAGATATTAGTTTGGTTCTATGACTTCCTTGTAGATGAACTTCATGGACTTGCTCTTGGGAGGAACATCGTTAAGAACTTGCACCTGGCTGGTAGACAAGGAATGATAAATGTATTCCAAAATGTCAATTCTGAATATAAAGAACCATTGTATGATGTTAAGGAGCTCCGTTCAATTGCACCAACAGACCTTAGGCAGCCCTTTGATATCCGATCAGTTATTTCTCGCATTGTTGATGGAAGTGAATTTGATGAGTTCAAGAAATTGTATGGCACTGTGAGGAAATCTGAATCACTTGAACACTTTTTAAGTTATATATTCATTCCTGATATGCTATAATCATGTAATCTCAATTTCACCTGTGTCATGCAGACTCTTGTGACGGGTTTTGCTAGAATTTATGGACAACGTGTGGGAATCATTGGGAACAATGGGGTATTATTTAATGAATCTGCTCTGAAGGGAGCCCATTTCATCGAGCTATGCACACAACGAAAAATTCCTTTGGTCTTCCTTCAGAACATCACTGGATTTATGGTATGTAGTTTCATTTTTTTTTTTATGTACTTTGTCAATGAAATGTTCTCAAATGCCATCTAGTTACACTATTTTTAACAGATTTGGTTAGCATGCATAGTATAATGCAAACACAAGAACTTTCAATTCGTTGATCATTGGCGTGTCTTCCTATGTGTTATTGTATATGTGTAGTCAGCTAAGTTTTACATCTATTTTGTTGAAGCTCAATGGGATGTATATGGAAAATTGGAATTCTTTTTGTCCCACTTTGAGAACACGTCTTTATTCTGTTAAAATGTCCGTTCATGTTGATAGAACTTAGAAGCATAAAATCTAGCATGTGTTTATTGATAGGTTGGCTCAAGATCTGAGGCAAATGGCATTGCAAAATCTGGAGCTAAAATGGTGATGGCCGTTTCTTGTGCAAAGGTTGGTTTCTTTTATATTTTAAATTATTTAGTCTCGTGTTTTTAATAATATGTGTTAAGTCTGGTTCGTTCGCCTCCTTATTTTCTTATGAGATAATGCATTAACTCTTTTCACTTGCAACTTCCTGTTTAGATAGTATTTTTTTTCTTGTGGATCACTAAGGATTATGGGAGAAAGATGATCTACTTATGGACATTTCACGATCTTTTTTTGCTCAGGTTCCCAAAATTACTATTATAGTTGGTGGAAGTTTCGGCGCCGGAAATTATGCAATGTGCGGTCGTGCTTACAGTCCCAATTTCATGTTTCTTTGGCCAAATGCCAGAATATCCGTGATGGGTGGTGCTCAGGTATACTCTACACTCGATTATCTTGATTCTTGAACATACAAGTCTATGCAATTTATGAGTAATTACCTGACGGTCATTCTTGGATTTGATTTTAATTACTAAGTTTGAGCCAAATCTAACGTTTGAATTTGGTTTTGTCTCAAATCCAATACTATTCAAAACATATCTGAAACAATGATGTCAAAGGATATCTCTTACCATGTCATAGTTTTGTCCAAACATTGTATTTGTAAAATTCAAACACAACCTTAATACATGGACAATTTCTGTGCACTTGTATAACAGTTTTGATTCTTCGAATTTGTTTTCATCTACTTATAGGTTCTACTTGTGCATTTCCACTCATCCTTCACTGTATGACTGTATCTTCTCTCTAACTATCCATCCTGGAACCTTTTTACCATATTGTCAACAAAAATTTGCTTACTTCTCATTCCGCTAGACTTTTTGATTCATTATACCTAAGTTTGGATGAATTTTCCCGATTCATTCCATTTGAGGCTTATTATAAGTTAAACCCATAAAATTACTTTAGACGTGAATTTTACGAGTTTCCTTTGGTTTTTGTCAGGCTGCGGGTGTGCTATGTCAAATAGAGAAGAGCAACAAGAAAAAACAAGGAATTCAGGTAAAACATAAAATTTGTCTGACTGACATGCATTTTGGAACAGGGTAAAACCTTCCCTATTCCATCTACCAGATAGGAGTTTGGTCAATTTGTGTTTACATGTTTGCATGATTTGCAGTGGACGAAGGAAGAAGAGGATACATTCAAGGCCAAAGTGGTAGAAGCGTACGAGAGAGAGGGAAGTTGCTATTACTCGACAGCAAGGCTGTGGGATGATGGAATCATCGATCCAGCTGACTCGAGAAAAATCATAGGTCTCTGCATCTCTGCATCTCTAAATCGCTCCCTGGAGGACACCAAGTATGGTGTATTCAGAATGTAACATAAAACCTGTCTCTGTATAGAAGAAAGCCAAGAAAATAAGCAAACACATGACACATTGGCAGGCAAGTAGACACACTCCTCATAGCTTCTGAAGTGAACTCTTGATTTGTTCACTCTGATGTCTAATCTTTAGAATGAAAAATAAATGTTGGTTAGTTTTGGCTTTGAATAGGGTTGTTTTTGTTTAATTTAGTGAATGGTTGGTTCTTCTGATATTTGTACCAAGTAATCTGTACAAATAATATCCCACTTTATATTATAATACTATTAATAATAATCAAACTGGCTTAGTCAATATTATTTAAGTTTCATTTTTTTTTTTGATAAAATTATTTAAGGTTCATTTTGTTTTGGATTATAAGATTTATTTTGAAAATGTAATTTTTATTTATTTAAATAGTCTTGCAAGTTATTAGGTACATGTATCTATCTAATCAACTCTAGAGTAAATTAATAATAACAAGATAAGGTTTGAGACTCCACAATTTTAGTTGATTAATTAATCATATTATTAGACTGATTTCTTCTATTTGCATTAAACTTAATTTTTATTTGTTTCACATGACATGAATGCATGTGCATCATTTTAGAGTGTCTAAGTAAGATTGGACACATCAAATTTAAAAAATTATTTGTGAAAATTTATTTTTAGACAACCAATTTTTGTTTGTTTGGTAACACTAATGTCTCTTTGTAAACAAAATTTAAGAAAAATAAGATATTTGTGCATAATTTTTTTAAAGGAGCTATGAATTGTTATTTTTCACTATTTAATATCATGATATAATATCAATTACTCTTAGAATATTAAGTTTACATAAACTTATTTTTATTACATTAAATAATGATTAGTCCAAATGGTCATCATGATAGCTTTTCTAAGGTATAAAGCCACTTTTAACAATTTAGATGAATAATAACCAAATTATAGAAAAAAAAATACATTTTTTTAATTATAAAAACACTCTTAAGAAAGTCTAGAAAATGTTTGTAAAATTAAGGACATTTGTGTCTCTTGAGTTAGAAAAGTTGTGTACACTAAGACACCATAACAATCTAATACTAATACCCATTAGATTTTTCAATCATATCATAATGCTTTTATATAATAAAATTAACTCTTTTATTGAACATAATAATAAGTATATTTGGACAGAAATTATCACAAAAAAAGTATTAAAAAAATTTAGAAAATGATTAACAAACTATACAAATCATAATAAATTGCGAGAGTTAAGATTCTATGCGACATTGATTTTGCCCTAAACTAAAGCATAGTATTAGTTTTGTGGTAATGTCTCAGTAGAAACTAAACACAAATAATTTTTATGATCAAGGTATGTTGAGCCAAACAGATAAACGTTTTTAGTTTTTTTCGAAATCTCGGATTTGAGTCAACCGTATTGAGTTGATTTGGGGTTAGAAGGGATGAGACCTACATTGTAATAAAAGATTCTACAAATTGATAACTTCTTTATTGCAATGAAAATCACCCTCCTACCCATTTATGTAATGGAGACAGTTTTTTTTCATGAAAATGTTTTTTTTGACCGTTGTGAAAAAACAACATTGCAACTCAACACACTCAGCATTGAAGTACTTCCCACCTAAGCACATCTCAAATTCGAAAATACATTTAAAAATGGACCCCACCAGCCGCCAACCTGGACCCACCCCAATCCCCAAGGTGGGGTCCACTCTTCATTTCCTATAAAAAGAAACCTCCCAATCCCCAACCCAACCGAAATTACTTCGAAACTCACTCCAAATAACCGAAAAACACACAGCAAAAAGAGAAAGCAGCACATTTCACAGTATGTCGAAACCCTTTGCTCGGCCGTCACATCCGCTGTCGAAGCAGCGGACGTGGGCACCGGACATGCTCCTCGACGAGGGGCCTCCGCCTCATTGGCCAACGACCGGCCACCACGAGAC
>JAYMTA010002052.1:0-17711 GCA_036897625.1 Pelargonium cotyledonis | reverse complement strand
GTCAATCACCTGCAAGTGGGGTAAATGTGACAAAAGTTCAGGATAAGCTAGTCAATCTTCAAGTATTCAACATGGTATGCTCAAGTGCTACAAGACAACAAAGGATTTTGGGATTATTGCTTGTATAAGCTGGTTCAATCTCAATCTACAAATCCTACATAGGTTACTGATCCAACTTTTCAATTTCACTCCAGATGTTGCCTATTTGCTTTATACACAGGCGCGCACATTTGCATATGGAATAGCACTAATTCTAAGATCGATTATTAACCGTAACTGCTAACCCTTGTCAATGTATAACATGCCTTTGCTGTGGTCGGTGTGCCTCAGTCTGCTACCCTAATCTTTCACCCCCTACACCTCCCTTGTGTATGTGTGTGTGGGTGTGTTATTCCAATTTCCATCTTTCATTGTCAAAAAAAGTATGAAATGCCTTTCTCTCGCACTGGATTTCCACATAATAAACTAACACACCTCAATAGACTGAGCCTCCAAGGCAATCCGAAAGGCAGATTGCATCATTATAACTTAAAATGTGCTTTGCATGTAAGTAAACCTACAGCATTTCAAGATTGTAAAACTAGCTTCTCAGTAACATCATATGTGCTATGACTGACATAAGAAATAAGTGAACCAGTGCAGACTATTATCTTAAACCTTTAGGAAGAGATTGTTACTAAGATGCATCCCTAGCCCCTAGGTTTATTATTGATGTTGCTTTGCTAAAACTCTACTTATTATTCTATTTAGTTTCAGCAAAACTTCCCAGCCTGAAGGTTCTGAGTAATGACGATTATGGATGGATTCGTGCCTAGAGTCCACTTCAAAATATATTAGTATCTAAACAAGTTGTAAAGACCAGGGTAACCACACCAATTCGCACTGGCACTCAGGTTCAGCCAATGCACAACTTGAAAGTGAGGTAGAGTTGATATACCTTGCTCAGAATTGGCTTCAATGTTCTACACGGGCCACAAGTTGGTGATGTGTACAGTACACAGATGAGCCTCGGACTTTCATGGTATAATTTTCGTAAAGCATACTGCAGGGAGAACAGGTTATCTTTTAGCTATAAGGTTACAACAGCCACCAAAACTCAGTTCATCACACTGATGCTGGCATTATACGATAAGGAAACATGTACCTGGCCCTTGTGCTTTGTAAGTGTAATGTCAAAACCTTGGAGTACATCCCTATCTGTGGGATCCTTCTTAACCTCCTCTTGCTGAGGCTGCCACAAGAATAAATATAGATGATAAGATTCAAGCATGAAGCATGATTACGTGCACCCATGTATAGTCATTAACTAAATAAAATAAAGGCCATGGTATCATATGACCGTAGAATTCTTCCTTCTATTCCTGATCTTGGAAGACCGTAACTTAATCCCAAGGCAAAATATAAACCTTTTACAACTCCAATCATTTGTTATGATAATATCTTAAATTATCCTATTGTAGAGACTAATTAGGGCTACACAATCTAAGGCAAAGAGTGATTTTCTCATGCCAACCTGACCTGCTGAGATAACTGGAATCTGCATATAATCTAGTCTAATTTATTCAAGTTAGGAACCAAAAGGACTTCACTTGTTATATGTAGTTCTTTTTAGCTTCATGATAGGAATGCATGAGAATCCATTTTGAGGGTAAGAAAATCTATTAGGTTCTTGGGAATTGACTGTTTGAGAGCTCAAGAATCATTGCGGGACAATATATTTTATCATCTTCATTCTTCACTACTGCGCATAAGCCAAGGCCAAACCACCAGATGCCAGTGCTTAATTTTTATGTTCTCATCAATCCCTTGCTGCCAATATAAACCTCAGATTTAGTATCAACAATATGATGGTAAGGATGGAAATGAAGAGAAGAACTGGGGTATTTCAAGGCCCAAGTAATTATGAGATATATAAGTCCTAATTCCTAAGGTCTAAAACTTAGCCCCCACCCACACACATGAATATATCAGACAATTTCTTTGAAGGTAATTATTATAAAGTTCAACCTTGACAGAATTCTGAAGTTAACTACCTGATGAAACTCAACAAGTAGATTATTGTGGACTAGATATCTCTCCACTGATAAAGCAGCAATACACCCAGATCCAGCTGCAGTTACAGCTTGCCTCCATTCATGATCCTATTCCAAAAACAAGCAATTAAGATATATGCAGTCTATGATGAGGCTTAATCCAAACTCCAAATAAAAGAAGATATTGTCACATCATCACAAGGTTGGTATGGATAACAAATTTTTGTTTAACAAAGATGCACCTAAAATTACAAATATGAATATGCTTTTACAAACTAAAGATGTCGCCCACCAGTATTAAGATTCAAAGCATCTGCAACACACATGACACATCTCCAAACTATACCTTAAACCTAAGCATTACACAGTCTGTCATCGCAATTCAGGATAACAGAACTCCAAATTAGAAACAATTCATCCATGACATATACAAGCTACTGGTTCGAGATATTGCATGCATAAGAAAGTTAAATGGTCCTTCATTTCTTTATAAAGTCTGACACTCATTCAAATAATTAAAAGTAGGCCAAAGTTTTTGTTCACTGTTATAGAATGATTTTCTTATCACACTGTTATAATATGATATTACTACACCTAATCCAACTTTCCATGAGCAACCCAAGTATCTTTAAAAATTGCAAACTCTGAGGTCAAAGATGAAGTTCTTGGATCATGTACTGATGGGCGTAATATATACTATATTTTATCGGGCTCTTGTATTTGGGGATTAGAACTTTGTAAAAACATAATGATGTACAGACATTATATTCTGAGTTGAGAGAAAAGGAAGAATGATCGAGAGATCATCTTCAAGCATTACAGCAGATTGTAACATATTTCTACTCTTAATGATTATGAATATGCTTTCTTCATCTATTTGTGTTTGTTTCTTATCCATAGTGGCTAGAACCCTAAAGTTTGTATTAGGATGTAGCCATGTTTTAAGATTGTATGAAAGTATGATGTTCAATTGATTATTTGATTGCTTGAGAATTCTCTTAGCTTGTAGTTAGGATTTGATGAACTCCTGAGGAACAACTTGTCATCATCTGCATTTGTACAGCATATAGCACGGTGAACCTTAGTTTGTAGGTCTCTCTGATTATCATTCACTCTTTGTTCACTACTTGTATTTATTTACATGCATTATTAATTGCTTTCTAGTTCACAATAACAATCACTAACACACTACTGTCACATAGCTCAGCCATTAGGACACAAATCCTTTGGCAATTGACGTTACTTTTCTGTGGTTCGACAACTCTTATTTTACAAATCTATACTATTTGACAGCACATCAATGCCCAAAGTGATAAAAACACGGAACTAATCTCCTTTTTGTTTTTAATTTAATATTATAGTTCCATCCATCTTTCAACTATAGATTCTCGCTGACTAACAGTGGTTCCTAGACTAGATTTCAAATACTTTGGGACGCACCATGAACCTTCAAAATAGACGCCACCACCAATGATAAACCAAATCAGTAGAAGAAAGATTACCTGCACATCTCCAGCTGCAAACACACCTTCAACAGAAGTTTTTGCACTACCTCCCTCCACTAAAGCATAGCCTGCACTGTCAAGTTCAACTTGGCCTTCCAGCAACTGGCTATTCGGTGAATGACCTATACCATAAAATAAGCCTTTTGCCTCAAGTACAGATTCCTCCCCAGTATCAATTTTTCTCATTAAAATGCCAGACATCTGTCCCTTTGCATTGCTAACAACATCAACAGCCTCTGTATTGAAGTGCACGGTGACATTTGGATTGTTGAACACTCTGAAACATTCGTGATAATCAACCTGTTAAACAAACATTCACGGAGTTGAAAACTCAACATACAAATTACCCATTAGTATATTACTTACAATCATTAAAGCAGCCAAAAAATATGGAGGGGTGAAACATTCAAAACTCACCTATCTTGCATTGCTCTAGATGCCCTCAATTGATCCCTACGTACAAGTAAATGTACGTGCCGAGCATATTTAGTTAGGTATATTGCTTCCTCTGTAGCTGTATCACCTCCTCCAACTACAGCAAGAACTTGCCCCTTAAACAATGGTGATGCTCCATCACAAATAGCACAAGCACTAATTCCCCTACTCCAAAACTCATCTTCACGGGGTAGTCTGAGTCTTTTTGCGGTCGCTCCTGTGGCATAAATGATACTGTGGGACTTAACCTGAAATGCAACCATATGCAAGAAAACTTGAAATTAATTGTGACAGCAACAAATGATAGGGGCCTCCACTTGCCATAATATACAAGCTAAAGCAACAATAGCAAAAGAAAATTAGACTTCTGGCTATCTCAAAATTGCTGTGTCAAGTGCAAGTTCACAGATTCAAGTTTGGAGAATAGCCTTTGTTGCAGTGTTGATATATCTACATATTCTCCAATAATTGCTATTTATACCACTCCAACATATATAAAATAAAAATATTAAAACCAACCAAGTATCTCTAGCAAAAAAAAAAGGACAATAGAAAGCACCAAATTAAGTCATCACCTCACGTTCACTACTTTTAATGGTAAAAGGTTTATTTTTCACGTCAATGGTTTCGACATCTTCTTGGAACAACTCTGCTCCCCACCGCTCAGCTTGCTTTTTCATCCTGGTCAGTAGACAACAATGTCAATATATTTCTTTATGAAATGAGCCAATGTTTTCAGTCATGAATTTAGTTGAGACTTCAGTTCCTTACATAAGTACTTGACGTACAAGAACAAGAACCTGCATTACCTATCCATGAGATCTGGACCAGTTATTCCATCCGGAAAACCTGGGAAGTTCTCCACTTCAGTGGTGGTCATCAACTGCCCTCCAGGAACACCGCCTATTTGATACCCCTCAAACACTACAGGCTTCAAATTAGCACGAGCTGCATATATTGCTGCTGTGTATCCAGCAGGACCTGATCCTATAACTACCACATTCTCAATACCTTCAGCTGCAAGAAGAAAACCAACTTATTTAACTGTTTCTTCAAGTAGCATACAACCCTGGCTAATCAGAAACAACAAGGTGACAATAAGATGATAATTTTTTACAAAGCAAGGCCCTGAACACCAAATAATTCCGAACAAGATTATTCGAAAAGCAACAACAATCTGAATAATGATGAGAAACATCGTGCGACCTTTTAGAGAAAGTGGACAATTAGTTCGGGACAAAAAGGATTATTATATAGTGTGGAGTGGGATAGTGTAACCATTGGGTATATGTGTAGGATTTACGGTTGTGGACTAATTCATTTACGATTTCCTTGAACATACCTAAATCATACTTAGTTTTGAATGAGTTGTTTCATAATTAAGAAAAGCCTATGTCGAAACTAAAATTTTGATGGTGTGGAAATTTGACTACTCATCACAACCCTCGTTATGTATAGAGAATACAAATGTAGCATTAGTTGTCAGATACAATATGTTTGCATGTGAACAAGGCTACAAACATGTCATCAACGAACTAGTAACCATAAGCTATGGCTATTCAAGTACAGTGCATTACAAAATTGGGCCAAACTAAACCTTATGCTAGTAATTAACGCATTCGACCAAAAAAAACATCTCTTCATCTCTCGGAAATGCATTTGCTGATGTGACTGACATTTACATAATAAACTAATTCAGTAACACAGGAGCTCAGGCAGTACAGAATCTTACAAAATTACCATTCTAAATCCAATTCTCTTGCTATTAAAATGAAAACTGCATCAGATTTAGCTCCAAATGCCAAACAAATTACACAAGCAAATTGAAGCAAACTGTTAAATTGTCTGACATAAACAATATACTTACAAGATGGGGAGTCCTGGGAGGAAGCTCTGAGTCGGAGAGAAGGAGAGAGTGGACGGCGTTGGCGAGCAGAGGAGGAAGAGAGGGTCTTGAGGAAGAGAAGGCTGTGAGGAGGAGGAGGAGGAGGAGGACGGAGAGCGTTGGAGAGAGGAGTGGTGGTGGAGACTCGGTGAGTCGGAACGGAGCCGATTCCTATCCGAGGAGTAGCAGTAGCGGCCATGGATTTCAGACCATACAAATTACGAAGAAATCGGCTTCTGTGTCCTCTATTAATTATTTTTGAAAAAAAATAAGTACAAAAATGAGCGTCAAGTCTTGTAATTAGGAGCGTGGTGTTGCACGTACGGTGATTATGTTAATTGCCTTGTCCAGTTATCGTCTACTCTACACTCACAATTTATTCTGGATGTTTCGTTTTGGAGCTACTCTTCTTCTTCATTATTTATTCATTTATTTCTAGTTTTATTAGTTGAATCATGTTTTTTTTAACAAAACAATCTGAAAATTATTAGTGATGATAACAGAAGATACAGTCAAGCAAACTAGAACTCGGGACCCGACACACATTTAGAGACACAGACTATGAACCCTAAATCGCTGATCAAAACAGCCACAAGCAAAGAAACACCAAAAACATAATTCAAAACCTAAAATAGTTAATCAGCAACTGACAAACTAGAGCCTTAGAATGAGACTCCAGCCGGCTATTGAAGGCCACCACCCGAGGACCGGACTCCAGCCCACCACCGGAGCCTACTAGCTTCGGCCGCATCTACAACTACTCACTCTGGCGGACCACCGCAGCATGGTCCGCATTCACCTTCCCTGCCCTCACTTGTACCTCTTTGCCAGCAGTCCTGCGTCTCTTTCCATCCACAATTGTGGCCCCGGCCTCCTCCTCTGCCTCCCTCACTACATCCTCAGAAATTGGCTTCCCACTTCTATAGGCATCGCCGGCTCCCAAGCCGGGTTCTCATCCTTAAGCCACCGAGCCCCCACAAACCCATTTGCCCGACTACCAATCGCCCTCAACCAGACCCCATAAGCTCTTTTTGGTCCAACATTTGGTTGTTTGATTCTCTCCTGGCACACGACATCCTTGTGCCCCAGCACACCACAATAAAAGCAAAATTTAGGAAGTCGCTCATACCTGAAAGTGATCCATGACCACTCCCCTCCAACTGCCCGGACCCTCCAGCGCCGCTTAATAGGTAAGCAGACATCAGTCGCCACCCGAATCCTTATGTATGAAGTCTGATTCCGCGTGAAGCTCCCTGGATCCATCTCAATATATTGACCGATGTGATCCCCTATGCTTTTGCACACCCGCTCCGTGCGAAATCCCTTCGGTAGGTTATGCAGTTGAACCCACATCCGAAGTTGGAACAAGTTAACCTTTGCCGGTATCTTCCACACTGACGCCATTTGATGCCGCATCGCATCAAAGTTCACCATGGATTGGGTCAAAAAACGACCCACAAAAAGCCATTTTGGGATCCCATTTCCTTCCTTCTCAATCTCCTGCAACCCCAGCCCGACCCCACCTTCATCTTCGGCCTCAATAGAGAGCATTTGGATCCCATTCTCCAACCCCATTTTCCGATGAGCCATTGTCGAACGCGAACTAGTACTTCTTCTACTCTGTACTCCGTCACACTGCAACCTGCAGTCCCGTATCCCGCCCATACCGAACACCACGTCGCCTCCCTTCGCTGCACAGAACGCCCCCCTTCGCTGCACAGACCCTGCCTCGTCGCCACCACTAGTCGCTCACGCCGCCACCACTGCAAAGCTACGTTCAAACCCTAAAACTCACGCATAGGAGTGGGAATGACCACTTTTTTTAGTGATCTCATTAATATTTTATTAGTTGAACCATGTTTGTTATTGATGACATGTAAAATTTTATAAATAAATGATCCACTAAAAAAGCAACACATGTGCAGTGTACGCATAAGGCGTTGAAGTCTACGCTAAATACAAAACTCATATAAGCATAGTTTGATATCATGTGTTTGGTCCGCACACCGAAAACAATAAATTGGATCTCTCAAGTACTCCAAATGAATTTTATCACATCAAAAAAAGTTATTTAGAAAACTGTCTAAACCAAAATTGAAACAGACTATATACAAGCCTGAATTTTTTTAAAATATCTTAAAATACACCTAAGAAATAGAAAATAAGTCACGCACTCCCCAATACATTTCGCTTCAAATACGTGCGGGACACATGTCACACATGCTCCCACGCACCTCCAAGGATTCGAACGCCACATGCTCTCTCCCGCCATATGTCATTTAATTTGTTTGTCACGTACGTGTAATTTATCAAGCTCCATCCAACCAGCGTTTTGCCACGCCGCTATTTGCTTGTGTGCAAGGTTCTGCACCAGGTTAGACGAGTCAACTTAGCTCACGGCCCCAACCAATACCCAATGAGAAGTTATTTTCAACCTCATTGTTTGTCAAAACAATAGTATCATTCTTCTACTATGAGAAGTTAATTTTTCTTACATGTCCATACAACGATAGAGGAATTAGAGGGGACAAGATTACAAGACGTTTTGTCCAATACGGAAAAGCAAGGCCGCAAAAAATATGACACCTTTCACACCATATATATTATCCCATAAATTTGATTACAAGTGGAAAAGAACCTATATATGGTGTTCATGGTTGGTGGAGTTTTATATATAAACATTAAGCAAAAATATTAGACAAATCGATCAGTCAAGAAAGCTCAGCTGCCTAACAAAAAATCAAGAACCTTCCAACCTATTTCACATTACCATCGCAAGCTGAATATTATATTTACATATATTTTCTCGAACATTTAAATATTTTACTCTCAAATATTTTTATGTTAAGTAAAATATTTACCTTGTTATATTCATTTTTTAATGCTACACATAAATATTGAACAGTGGTTTATTTAAAATTAGAAGTCAACAAAATTCATAAAATTAGAAAGATGAAGAAACAAGAAATCAGAAAAATCAACATGAGAGCAACATAATAAAGACACAAATTTGCACGTTTGTGAATAACACACTGTATATAATAATAAAAAAAACACCTCACCTAATATCTTCAACTTGTAGTTTTATATTATAAAATCTAGCCATTCAAAAGAGTAACCCTAATAAATCTCTTCTCAACAATCCTACACATGCATATAGAATTTGGATCGAATTTGTAAAATAACTTGAATTTGATTCGAAAAGAGTTTGAATCAGATAACGTACTTTTATGATCCAATCTAATATAAAGTTAATCAAATCCCAGACAAATTCATGTACGAATTGTCAGCATTTTGATTATGTGCTCCCTGATATATATATTCTAGTCAAACTAGTGATCCTATCTATAAAGTCATATGGTAGAAAAACCTAACCCTATATAAAATAATATCCAAAAATACATATTATATAGTATTGTTTATCTTTATGATACTCATATATAAATATGAAGTGGTAGGCACAAAAATGAGTCTCAAATTCAGAATTTCATGCACAACGTGCCAATCTCATGACTTGTGGAGTCGTGTTGGGTTTCTATTGATGGGGATGGGAGTTCTTAACTGCTCTTCTTCTCTTTTCTACTAAACCCTCTTTCTGATCTTCTTTAGTTAATTATTTTCTTGCATATTTATTATTGATTTTCTTGTGATATTAAACATTTATGGAGGAATTAGCAGTAGGTGCGTTAATGATGAGTCAAAAGAGTTTGTTGGAGTATGTGAGGAAGTCGACGCCACCACCTTTCTTGATGAAGACCTACATGCTCGTGGAGGATCCGGCCACCGACGACATCGTTTCTTGGAACGCCGACGGCACCGCTTTTGTTGTCTGGCTGCCGGCCGAGTTTTCCCGGGATCTCCTACCGTCTCTCTTCAAACACAGCAACTTCTCCAGCTTCATCCGCCAGCTCAACACTTATGTATGTATATATATATATATACCATCTTTCTAATTATTTTATACCATCCTTAGTATATATGAAATAGTTAAAGAACCATTTGTTAACCGGTAAGGGTTCGCTACAGTTTAACTTGATCGGTTATCGAATTCAAGTTTTAAAAAATACAGTTGCGTTAAATTACTAATTAATACGAAGAGCTTTGTCTGTGATCTTGTCGTCTCACTTAACTCATATGGAGATTAGTTTTATTGTGGTATAACTTAACCCGTATTGGACAGTCAAAAAGTCTTTAAATACGTGTTTGACACTTAATTTTATGTGTCCTTTTAAGTTTTTTTAGCGGTCATGCATGTGCCCAATGTTTTACATATTTATTTTTTATGAATATGGATTGATCAAATATGTTCCAACAATCTAAGACATATATTGACAAATGACGTGATATAATTTTATTTGTCACATGTAGTTTATATCATATCTATACTTTTAAGAAAATAGTGTCATGTTATGTATTTTGTATTTGTGTCTATGCAATACATTTGTTAATTAGTTGATCACGTATATTTCATGTAAAAGGGGTTTCGTAAAGTGGCAACAACAGGATGGGAATTTTGCAACGATTTGTTTCGAAAAGGAAAGAGAGAGCTTCTTTGTGACATTCGTCGAAGAAAGGCATGGACGACCAAGAAACATCACCGTCGACAACCCGATCAGCAAACACTAGCTGGCGGCGCACCAAACGACGATTCGGACCAAAGGTCCTCATCGATCTCATCATCGTCCGGCTACAACACCCTAATCGACGAAAACAAAAGGCTCAAGAAGGAAAATGGGGTGTTAAGCTCCGAGCTGGTGAGCTTGAAAATGAAGTGCCATGATCTTCTTGATCTTGCTGCCAAGTTCACGCGGCGGCCGGAGAAACAAGAAGACGACGAAGATGATGATGATGATGATGATGAGAGGCCAAAGTTGTTTGGGGTGAGATTGGATGTGCAAGGAGAGAAGGAGAGGAAGAGAACTGAGAATGAGATTAGTGGAAGTGTACACAATATTTTACTTTCTCAATCTTGCAAATAAAATGTTCTATAATTATTACTCTTGTTGGCTAACAAACATTTTGACGAGCAGAATAAAAAAATCAAAGCTGCTTTACAAAAATGAGAATCATGATATGTATACTCGAGTGTAATCGACCAGAATCAATCTTGGAAATGTCATGGATCGGTTCACCGCAATTTTTAATTTTACTCTGCTTGAGCTACAACGAGTTTATAAATTTGAACTCAAGATCGATTTAGGAAAAGTATATAGTAATCCCAACTTTAAGAAGTAAAATTGTTAGTTGATAACGGTTAAAAAATGTTAGTTTAAAATTATGAAGAAAAAGCAATGCATATAAAGCTGAAGAGGCAAAAAAGTTCCATTGCCGGGAATCGAACCCGGGTCTCTTGGGTGAAAGCCAAGTATCCTAACCGCTGGACGACAATGGATTGTTGATTAATTGCTGTTATTTATATAATTATTGAAAACAAACCAGGTAAAGCCCATATGCTGAATTGGATTACGCTTGGGAAACATCAAGCCCATTAGTGTAGCCATGCTTTTACATACCAACTCAAATAAATGAGTTTATTAAATCAAATCATCCAATAAGTAATGACATAGATAAAATCTTGCAAAACTTGACTGAAAGATGGACAACTTAGTTAACCTATGTATCACTCGATCGGTTCACAAATTTTTTAATAAATATGAACTTTGTACTACTAAACTAAACTGCAATTGTTAAAATATCTTAAATAACTAAACACTCATGTTTAGTGAGAACATAAAACCTCTCTAACAAAAACAAGTGGATTTGAACTTGAAAAGCAAATAAGCTATTGTTTGTTTGCCCATCCCACATTTAGGGCTCTCCTCATTTTCACTTCAACACGCCTTTTCAACATGTTTACTAGGCAATCCGCCCAAGAACACTTTCATGTCTTAAAGTTGCTAATTAACCTTTCATATTGCTCTCCAAACTTCTTTAACCTCAATCTTGAACAAAAACAAACCCAAAAATTGGTAAATACTCTAAAATGAATATATCCCATTTGACTCAAACTTCCAAAACCAACCATCTGCTCTAAGCCACTTACTTAGCAGGATTTGATGAATTGCGACTCGCTATTTCGATGAGAACAATTTTTATAGCTTGTCATCCGTTCACCTACTTGCTAGGACTTAAAGCACCATTACAGTCGCTTCCCTCATTTCTGGTGTCGAAGCCAACTGGATTTTGAACTCCTTTACACCCTATCGACATTAAAAGATTAGAGAATACGCTAACACTTCCTCCCAACCCTATTCTAAACCTTCACTTTAACTTGAACAACTTTTGAGAATACGTACGTAAAATATTAAGTGTTTAAAAATTTGACAGAGAATACGCAATCATATTATAGCAAACCCGAGCCTCTCCACGAGAGTCATATTCATTTTCGACATTATGAACGGCTTGGATTTCATCTGTCATGTACAATAATCATACATGTATGAGTCATTACCCTTTATTTTATAATGTTTTTGCAAAATTTCGATTCTGGCTACTTTAATATTGAAGAAATTTTATTTTGGAAGACACAACTAAATTGACAACAGACGGTGACATCTGGTTTGTGCCGCCAATACCTCCACTTCCGAGCTCCACCATCCCCTAAACCCTAAACCATGGAACACAAGCAACAATGAGAGTCTCAGCAAACCCAACTCCACTATGAGACTGCTCCATCTTCTCCTCCGACCCATCTCGCAATCCACTCCCAAATCGCCATGGTCGCAGTACCGATCCAGCAGCACCTCTCCGGCTGAAGAAACCACCATCTCCAAAGAAATCTTCAATATTCTCGACTCCGTCAGCCCCATCGAACCCGCTCTAGAGCCCCTAGCATTACACATCAAACCCACCACCGTCTCTTTCGTGCTCCAAGAATACCCAAACTTGCAATTGGGTTTCCGATTCTTCATCTGGGCAGCGAGGAGGTGGGAGCATTCGTACGGGTTGTTTGATAAATCGACCTATGACTTGCTTTCGCGGCATTCTGGGTTCGAATTGTACTGGAAGACTCTCGAGGAGCTCAAGGGTTGCGGCATCTCGATTGCACCTCGTGCTTTTGCGGCTCTGATCTATGCTTATGCGCAAGTCGGTATGTTTGAAAAGTCTGTGGAGTCGTTTAATAAGATGAAAGATTTCGATTGCAAACCTGATCGTTTCACTTATAACAGCTTGTTGCATGTTCTTGTGGAAAAAGATGTGATTTTGTTAGCTTTAGCTGTTTATGATCAAATGTTGCTATCAAATTGTAGGCCGAATCACTCTACATATAATATTTTGATTCATGGGTCGTGTAAAAGTGGGAAGACTGGAAATGCCCTCAAAATGTTTGATGAAATGGCTCTGAGAGGTATTTCACCAGATGTCATGACTTTCACTATAATTATTTCGGGGTTGTGTCGAGTTCGGAGAGCTGATGATGCACTTAGGCTGTTTAATAGGATGATAGACAGTGGTATCCATCCTAATTCAGTCACTTGCACTGCTTTGGTTGTTGGATTTAGTAAGGTGGGTATGGTGGACCAAGCTTTTACACTTTTTATGTCATTTAGGGATGATGGGTATGCTATTGGGTTGCAGGCGTTTACTTGTATACTTAATGGTTTATTGAGAGCTCAGAGATTTGAAGAGGCACTTGCTCTGTATGGGAAATCGTCTGAGTTGGGAATTGAACCAGATCTTTTTTTGCACGCAATTATGATTCGGGTGATCTCGAATGCACAGGGGCTGCAAGCTGCACTGAAGTTGTTGAAGGAGATAACTGAGAGAGGTTTGGTTCCAGACATTGCATGCTATAACAATCTGATTAAGGCCTTTTGTGATACGGATCTTTTGAAAGAGGCTCAGTCTATGCTACATTTGATGTCAAAGCAAGGTTGCGTTCCTAATGTTGTTACTTACACCATGCTCATTAGTTGTATGTGCAGGAATGGCAGGCTGAGGGAGGCACTAGAGATGTTTAATGTAATGGAGAAGCTTAAATGTTATCCTTCGGTTGTGACATTCAATACTCTTTTATATTGGCTTTGTGAGGCTGGCAGTCTTAAGGAATCCCAGCTTTTGTTCTGCAAGATGAAAATGGGAAGAAATCCTTCATTATTTCTTAGACTTACTCAAGGTGCCGATCGAGTTATTGATCACGCTAGTCTGAAAACAAACGTGGATAAATTGTGTGAATCGGGAAACATTTTTGATGCTTTTAAACTTATCACGCGGCTTGCTGATAGTGGGGATGTTCCAAACATCAAAACTTACAACATTCTTATGAATGGTTTTTGTAAGGCAGGCAATTTCAATGGCGCATATATGCTATTCAAGGAGCTGCAATGTAAAGACCTGTCCCCAGATTCTGGTACATATAGAGCTCTTATCAATATACTTCAAAATATGGGAAGAGAAAAAGATGTCTTTGAAGTCTTAGATAACATGTTACAAAATGGGTGTACACCTGCCGCCTCATTTTACAGGTCATCAATGATTTGGGCATGTAGGCAACAGAAATCCCTACTAGCTTATAAGCTTTGGTTAAAGCATCTAAGGAACCATCCTGATTGGGAAGACGAACTTCTCAACGGAACAGAAGAATACTTTGGGAAAGGTGATGTTGGAAAGGCGGCCCGAGACCTACTTGAAGTGGATATTAAGTTAAATGATTTTGATTCCGCACCTTATAATATTTGGCTCATCGGGATGTGTCAGGCAAACAGAGTAAAAGAAGCTTTAAAGATATTTTTTGCTCTCCGGGAATATAATGTCACTGTGACTTCCCCAAGTTGTGTGATATTGATCAGTAGTCTTTGTTCGAGTAAGAATCTGGACCTCGCTATTGAAGTTTTTCGATATTCTCTGGATAAGGGTTTCATTTTGATGCCACGGATCATCAATCACTTGCTCAAATATCTTGTTCATTCGGAAGATAAAAAGAGCCTAATGTTTGATATTTTGTACAAAATGAAGTCCGTGGGATACAATTTGAATGATCATATTGAGAGCGGCTTGAAGTCCCTAATATTTTCCGAAGCAGGTCAGAGGAAGTAAAAAGTGCATCAGCTGGATAAATTTTGGCCACTGCAGAGAAGCCACCAGCATGACTAATTCTTTTTGGTCCTTTTAAGGTACTTCTTAGACATCTTGTTTCATTTACTTAAAAGACCAAAGCAACGGCATGACTAGTTGTCTTTGTAATCTCCAATAGTTAGATTAGATTCTTGAAAGCCAATTTTGAGGGCGAGAACTTCCAGCAACGTTGATGAAACTGATATTGTGTACTAAGCTTCCTTCAATCTCTTTGTCTGTAGGATAGTTTTCATCAAAATTCACAAGAGCCTCTGTAATTAGTAATTTGTTTAACCTTCCACCACAGCACAAGTGATTTGAATTTCTGTAGCTTGTGATTCTGTTGTTAATGGTTAATAATGCAGATCATTTGAGACAATGGTCATTTAGTTCCCGTTTCTTTTCCCCGAGGCTGAGATGTTCATTTTTACATGATCGGTCTGTAGAAGTTTGTTATGCAACATAAGTGTTGTCCTCTGAAATTGTTTTTGGTTTTACAAGAAGAATAAAATCATGGTCTTTGTGTTCTTCCTGTTGTTTGTTCATGTGTTGGTGCAGTGCTGGGCATACAAAGCTCAAAGCCCAGTAAGTTGTGGCAATGAGGTTTGTTATTTTTTTATCTATTGAGCTACCCAACAGATGGTATCATGGAGCTCTCCGTTTTTAACCCAGATATCTCATTTCATGCCGTCGGCAAAGAGGCTCGAACTTGTGGCCTCAAAGTGAATCTAAAGCGTTTAAATTGCTTGATCCAACATGTCTCGGTTGCTAGGAGGTTTGTAATTAATGGTGAAGCTAGGTAGGTGGGTAGAGAGGTATGATATGAATGCAAAAATGAATATAATGTAATATAATGAAGGTGGTGATTTGAAATTGAGGATGGGTTGGCCATTAATGCTCAACATTTCAATTTGGTTTACTATTTACAGATTGTATTTTGTGTACAAGAGTGCCCCAATGAATGGGTGCACATGCAATATCAATTAATTTGGCATGGCATGAAATGATGGTTTGCATGTGTAGCTTAGGTGGTGATGCTAGGACAACCCATTTACTGCACAAATCACTAAACCACCGACGGAACATTCTTAATTTTAACAGATTTATTAGCAAAAATGTTCCAAATGGGTTTTCTAGTGTTTATGTAGTTTTAAATGGGTCTCTAGTACGATTTTTATTGAAACTAGTTTGTGTCTCGCTCGTTTGCAGAATATATTTGATTTTTGTTACTGTTTTGTAGTAAAACTTTGTGCCGACCATCTCTAGGGATACCTGGAGGAGCAATATCCTCCATTTGCTCACGTGGCACAAACGTGGGAGTTGTATCTCTACGTTCTCGTTTGATATAAAAAAAATCATCCTCTGTTTGTGGAGGGAACTCGAGTCCATGAGGCCAGTTAGGGCATTGTGCTAGCCAAAGCGGTATGGACACGAGGAAGTGAGATGGTGGATGAAGCGTGTAATGGACATGTTGACCCGACATGGTGTACTTAGGGGTGTTTACGGGTGGGTAACCCATCTGTGATCCTGAAAAGGTGGTCCATCCCGTCACGAGTCATAATATTTCAAATCTTGAGTTGCCCGTGGAACATAAGATTTTAGTGGGTTACTAGTATGCAGTTTGCGTGTACTCGATTTTCAACGTATTGATTCATTTCTGAAACATTCGTGACTTATTTTCTTATTTCTAAGAAATTGATGTGAAGTTTCAAATACAGTTAAAAATTACTTTCTTCTCGAGGTGGACATAACTTATCAACTTAGTTATAATATATCATATAGTATAAAATATGATCAAAATCTGAATTCCATAGTTACTCATATATACTTAAATGGATAGAATTTAAGTGTTATCATAAATGAAGATTATCTTCAATTTCTTTCATATTTTATCTTTATTTCCTTTTCCTAAAGTGCAAAAGGTCAAAGCCACCCATTCCCATTTTTAACGACTACTGTTAAAAAAAATGTCAAAAAGTCATTGGTGTCACCATTGTAAATCTTGAAAAGAAGCTCATATATTCCTCTGAGATCAGCCACAATTCCATTTACTTCACACCATTAAAATCCAGAGCACACCAACGAACCTCCCACTGAGCTTCGCCCAAAAAGCACAAAAAACCATAGCCTCTCACAGCAAAGCAACACATCTTGTTGTTGTGGACATGGGTTTCACTTCAAAATCCAAGACTAGAGCCGGCGGCGGCGAAAACTGGGGGATGGGTTTGCTTCTGGTCTTTTTCCCCGACGAGAACAACAACCCCATTGTCGAAAAAACCGAGCTTTTCTCTTCTTCCCCATCTTCCCAATCCCCGTCTTCTTCGCCGAACTTGAGATCTCCGATCCGGCGAACCAACTCCAATCCCATCCTCAGTAAAGCCCAATCCACAATCTCCATCTGTTTTCTTCTTGTGTGCGTCACTTTTCTTCTCTTCACGCTCTCCACGTTCGAGCCGACCGCTTCTCCGACCAGAAAGGCTCAAATCGTCTACCCTTCCCGGAGAATGATGTCGGAGAGAATCCCGGAGAAACTCGGTCCCGAATCTCCGCTCACAGCCTCCTGGCTCCGGGACAAATGGTGGGTCACATCGAATTACGAGTCCACATCGCTCGCGACGAACCCAATTGCGTTGCAGGGGTTGGGTACTCTGTACCGGAGAGGCACCGGAGCAATGAGCGACCTCATTGTTGCTCATCTGGTCGAGGACGTCACCGACGGCGAGCTTCGCTTGTTCCTGAGGCTCCTACACCGGTCCGGCCTCACCCCCAGCGCGGAATTGGGGCTCCTCCTCGCTTTTC